>JAGKTI010007583.1:0-21449 GCA_018397915.1 Birgus latro
TGGTAAATAATTTTGTATGGCAGTATCAGTAGGTCTTCAGTAACATTAACAGTATTATTTTTATTTTTCACTAATAATACGACTGCCGCAAAATCATTCGTTATCTCCAGCGTGATAAATATTTCCTCTGTCCTATATAAGCATTAATTATTTTCACACAAAGAAAATATATCTTTGTTTCGTACAATTTCTATCATCGTATTGTGACTTCCTATCACACTATCATTTTTCTTTTTTTTTTTTTTCCAAATTCTCTTTTCTTTTCCTTTCTTTTCGCTTTAATCAAATTCTTCTTTCCTACCCGATGTGTAATTCCATACCTTCTCCGCTCCCACTTTCTCTATCACGCCGTAACCTCCACAGAGTTATCAGGGAACTTAGATTAGATCCAATGAACATTCTATATCCAATTCTGACCATTTCAGAAAACTACCACTGGCGGATAGGAATGAAGATGCTGGTGTTACTGGTGTTGCTGCCGCTATTACTGTTGTTGTTGTTGCTGTAAGAGTAAACTTATCCTGACTCAGTATATTTGTATTGCCACCTGAAAACCTTTATTTTTTTCATTACATTTTTAACTTTTGGGTTGCCTTGTAAGTCCCTCGGCAGGAGGACTTCATCTGTAGTTTATTTGTAGTGGTTCCAGACGATTTCATTCAGTCTAGGATATCCACGTTGGTTAATGGAGGCTGTATCTAACTCATCCATGAGAGGAGGCTGTGGTTGGAAGGAGGGATTTGCAGCACCAGTCGAAGAGGGCGGGAAAACTGGTAACTGGGAGGGCTGGGGGTCTCGTTCCGCTTGTGTCAGGAAAGAACGATCAGTTACTAACACACCCAAAGATACGAACATTCTTATGGCCAATGTTACGAACGGCTGCGGAAATTCTCCACGGTGACGTTTTCTGACCTTTTATAGGCCTTCTTGGGCTATGGATTATCGTGGAGTGAGGTTAACGTCACTGTGACGTCACAAACCCCCTTAGCCAATCACGGTATCGGTAATGTAGTGGAAGCGACCCAAGGGAAACGACCAATCACCAACACTTGCCGCGGCGGCTGGCTTGTTTACATACCAGGCAAAGGGCCGTCCCATATACCAAATTAAAGCGACGTGAATGCCTTGATTCTTGTCTTAAATTAAGATATTAAACCTCTTTTTTTTCAATAATAAGCAAACTGTAGTAGTTTGACTGTTAGTAACCTAGTTTGTGTATTAATGTAATAAAGCACAGGTTAGTGAGGGAAGCAGTGCCTGGCCCGTTAATGTCTGTGTCTGTCTGCGACCAACCTACACTTCTCTTCATTGTCTCAATTTACCAGCCATAGTTCAATAGGTTGAATATTTTCTGTTGCAGAAATTTGGGTAGGAGTTTAACTTTAGTAACAAAATAATGCAGGAGATACGTGGTTAATCATAATTTAAGGGACATTTCAAGAAGACATGGCACCACCTTATTTTGCAGTTTTCCATTCTTTCCCTTTACTAAAGCCAATCATGAGATTCTTTTAGAGTATTTTGATTAAGTTTTCAAGCAATGTTTTCAAATTTCACTTAAAAGTGGTGAAAAGCATTTATAAAGCGTTTTTTTTTTTTTTTTTCTAATTTACCATCCCAAGCGTCGTCGAAGACAGACGGATGGCATCATGGAAGGTCGTCACTGGCACGAAATTACCTTTATCATTGCTGATTCAGTTGAACCTAACAGATTTTCGTAACCTAACTCAACCTATTTTGACCTAACCTATTTTATGCTAACTTAACCAACCTTATCCTAACCTAGCCTAACCTATCACTTATACATATGTATTTTCCTTGTTTATCTATGGATCCTCTTCTTACTCGAAAACATACTTCTGTACACCTTTACAAAGCCACTGAATCAATTCGAAGGTAGTTTTTACCTGGGACGAATCCGACAGGTCTATATGTGGTACACCTGAGGGATTTTTTTCTTTCCTCCTTTAATAAAAGTTCGAATAACTGCTTTTGGAGGCCTCTGTCGGAGTTTCTTATGAAATGCGATGTAGATCAGGATCAAATTTTGAGCTGATTTAACATGTCAGCGGTTGTGTCAGCTGACGGATCAGCTGATTATTAAGCGATTTTCAATTTCGGCTGTTCGGAGTCATTTTAGCGACTTGTCTTTTTATGATATACATACAAAGTTGCTAAGCTTGAAATTCTGAGTTTATTTGACATGCCAGCTATTGCATCAGCTGATGCAGTAGTTTCGCCGTAGGTCTATGAAGAAAGTCTCTTCTTGATTATATTTTTTTTTAAGAAGTGGTTCCATGCCTCCTTGAATTTTACTCAAACATGATGTAAGTTAATTGTCTGCATTTATTTTTTATGTAGTGATAGTAGATGAGACCTTTTATTCAATTTTCCCCAGAAAAGGTTACCTTACAAAAAAGTACTCATCATTCCTTTCACTTTGATGGAAAACAGCTTTAAACACAAATTCACAGCACAGGCGATCTTCTAGGAAAGCTATATAAACTACTTCGTATTGTCTGCAGGCTTCACAGTATCTACACTCCTTCTTAAAACCTCGAACGGTGTTAGTGGTTAAATATAATGTTTTATGTTATTACGTTATTTATACAGCGCCTTTCAAAATAAATACTACTAAACCTCGTCTACAGCTCGAATGATATGAGGAAGCCTCCGACCCTCCCCGGGCGACGATCGCCGTAGCCTAACTGTCTGGAAAGTGTTTAGTAAATCCCACTGTACGGATAATTTCCTTATTTGAGTGAGATACGGAAGAATTCTGCCCGTATCTTCGCTACAGAGGTTCAGTAATCCAAACCCTGGCCATTTTTTTGTTTCTGATCATTCCAGTGTTGTAATAACATGTCTACACCAGCCTCTGTCTACATCAGGCTAATTCCATGCGACTTGCTGCACTATTTACTCAGTGTTAGAAGAAAAATAAAGCAGTGGTGTGTCACTTACCCTCAATCACCCCAGGATTCAAGGAACCACAAATACCCCCACCTTCACCCACTCTCTTGATGACAGACAAACATGTCGTGGACACTGATCTCGTTACTGCAAGCAGAAATATCGACCAACATGGCTACAGTCCCATGAAAATTAATAGCAGAGCATAATTCACTAAAAATGGCCTCATTATTGGAAACAGGATCTGCGCCAATTTTCTCGTGAAGTTCCTTCCTCTACTTTATATGAGGGACCAAGACGGTTGCCCGTTATGATATATCCTGGGAATGACCCTGCCTGCATTACACTCAAAGCATATATCCAGCGACACTTTGAAGGACAACAGACATGCACTCTGAGGCTTTGTCCAAAAATTTGTTCTTATTATTCGAATAAGTTCCTTCAGCTTTGACTGTTAGGCAATCGTAGCTCCTTCTTTTCTCGTACACTGAGTTACAGATGAGGAAAAAAAGGAGTGGTAACTTGCAACACAGTTACGTCCGTGATTTCATAGACTGCATGATAATGGCCGAGCAAAGTTTACCTCTTCCATTACCCAAGTTTTAATGTCTTCCTCGCTTTCATTAAAGCAGAAACATAACCAGCGAGTTGGATAGTGAATTATCCGGTTTCACAACGGCTTTGCCAGCGGCGTGGTTCTCAGTGGGGGAATTCACTTTAACAACTATTGCTGGCTGCTAACGAAATGTTCTGCTACTGTCCAGAGTGGTTGACCAAGTAGGTAAATTTGTTAGCAACGAAATTGCTGGCCCGGTAGCACCAGAGTTCAAATCCTAGGGTGGGAAACTGCCACCACTTGACAGGTTATACTTTCAGCCTTTGTAAAAATAAGTACGGAGGGTAACATGTAGGGAAGGCAACCATGCTAACGCGGATGACGCAGTGGCCTTGTATCCCGGGACAGTGGATGCCTAACTCCTCATATGCACATAAGTTTAAGTTATGGAGATGAGCACCGCGGTTAAGTGCCTCATTGCATCTGCCCCCACCATTACCATAAGCTTACCAGCCTGTCCCATAATGCTTCTTCTTCACTTCGCAAAGTAGGCGTCTGACCTAATGGTGCCTTGCATCTCTAGGATGACTATTATCATGGGGTTGGGGTTGGGGTTCGGGGTCGTTGCTGCATGAGTTTGACACGATGCATATGAAAGAACCCGGTATTGATTCTTGGGCCAGTCAGACCCTAAGACAAGGTTTGTTTCCCGCCTGTCCCTGTTCACCCAGCAGTACAAATGAATACTTTTATGCGCCAGCGAATACTGCTGATTTTATTCTAGCGTATGTCTGAGACTAGCAAAAACTGACTGCCTGATTGACCGTCGTGCAGTAGATGAGCAAAAAGTTAACCCTTCTGCCATCAGTACTCAGGAGCTCTGGTAGTATAACACGATGGGGCACTTCTGAATCTCACTTCATTTAAGGTAGTCATTGTAATTGTCTAAAATAGAATTATATGTTCTAGCTCAACTTACAAGTCAGGGTATACTGTTAAATTCCCCTCACGTTCAGTAACTATTAAAAAAATATAAATATTTTTCAACTTTTCCTCCAAAAGCCCTTTTTTATTATTCATACTTATATTTGCATTCAATGTTAAACTGTCTTGAAATCAGAAGGCCTACAAAGTGTTATAAAACTTTTATCTTCTTATAGATAACATTCCGTTGCCAATCCAAAAATATTGCATACAGCTCCTGTAGAGGCAGGTTCGACGATACGACACCTTGAACTTACTCCATAGGGTGGGTATGGGTCTTACTCCATAGGGTGGGTATGGGTCTTACTCCATAGGGTGGGTATGAGTCTTACTCCATAGGGTGGGTATGGGTCTTACTCCATAGGGTGAGTATGAGTCTTACTCCATAGGGTGGGTATGGGTCTTACTCCATAGGGTGGATATGGGTCTTACTCCATAGGGTGGGTATGGGTCTTACTCCATAGGGTGGGTATGGGTCTTATTCCATAGGGTGGGTATGGGTCTTACTCCATAGGGTGGGTATGGGCCTGATTTTCCTCTATTATCAGCCACAACAAGAGTATCCTTGAATTATGCCTCTTATCTTTACCAATAGAAAGAATTAAAAGTAAACTCCACGTCAAGTGTTGTTTTTTACCTGTTAATGTGTAATGGGGTTCCCATTAATTTTTAGCAATAAAGTATGAGATCTTTAGGTAATTCACTCTCTCTTCTTACCGATAAAAATAAAATCTTCATTGATTTCCAGTTCAAGTTGCTTATAGTTTCTCAAATTCCTCTAACTGCTTCATTAAAGGCTCCTCTTTTTCCAGCTTTTAAGTGTGGTCGCAGTTAATGCCTCCATGTACTATAGGGATGTGGCGCGTTTGTGCTTATTGCAGAAATGTCCTATATAGCCGTTGATGTATGTATAATTGTATCCTAAATGCCTTGAGACTCGTTTCAAGTGACCAACATGAATTTCTTTTGTCTTCTTTATTTTTTCGAGACCTAAACATCAAAAACACTTTATTTTACTATACTGGGGTTCGATCTCTCTGCTTTTCACTTTCTTTCTTCCATTCTTGTTGGTTATATGTTTCTCTTACCTTCCGTGTAATCATGTTAACAGTTTCCGTTCAAAATATGGACCTTAACAAAATCAGTATACTTGTAGGAAGTAGATACTACAGAGGTGGATGGAAAGCTGATGACAGATAGAGCTGGCGTTCCCGTTTTATCAGCCCTCCGGACTAGCATCTGATCACCCAGTTTTGATGAACTATTCTGGTATTTCAGTAACACAGAGGGTAGGCCAACATACTGTCTTATACAGTTTCCTCTAAATGTCAACAACAAACTACATGCAGATTACCCACCAAACTTCTTTTTGTAAATTAAGTGAGATGCATGGAGGCCTTGTCTGACTCACTCCATTTCTGCAACTTTCGTGGCCCTTCCTCTAATTTTTCCCTTTGATGAACATTACTTCTCTTCCTCTAAACCTCACCTTCACTTCCTCAGTGAGACTCAACTGTCTGAGGGGAGTGATAGCAAACCCTTCTCTGTATCCTCCTACTTTCTCTATACTCACTTCAAAGCCAAAGGAGGCTGTTGTGTATATGAATGCAACAACATATCTTGCTCTCGTGTTCATGCGCTTGAATCATCTGTATTCTCAACTCTCTGGCTTCAGGTACCCTGTCATTCTCTGATTAAATATACTTGTGCTGTGTATTTGTCCCTCAATGCTACTAACTGTGAAAAATTCTTTGACTATCTGGCTTCTAAGATGGAACACATCCTATCAGTTTTTCTGTTATCTGAAAAATCCATTCTATGTGATTTCAATGTCCAGCACCACCTTTGGCTCTCCTCTTCTCTCACTGATCCACCTGGTGAACAAGCCTACATCTTTTTCTACCCTTAATGACTCAGAGCAGCTTCTACAGACCCTACCCGTATCCCTGACTGCCTTGGAGAGTTCCAACATACATGGCCTTTTCAATACAACTAATCCTTCTGCTCCTGCTGTTAATCTTTCCACTCTTCTGGGCTCCTCTAATCACAACCTAATCACCTTAACCCGTCCTGTTTTTCCAGTAAGGCCTGTAGACCCTTGCAAGAGGCAGCAGCTGTGGCTCTTTGCAGGTGCTGATGGGGAGTACCAAAAAAAAAAAAAAAAAAAAAAAAAAAAAAAAGATTATTGCTATCATGGCTGAGACATCTGAGTGTTCCTTGCACATTACAGCGGTTATTCTCTAGGGCATAGAAGCGTAAATTCCTTTCTGGTCAATGCAAAAAAAAAAAAAAAGAGATTAATCACACTTGTTTCAATGCTGTTCACAACCTGGAGAAGGTCTACATGGGACTATGGATCCAACCCATCCATGAATCGCGTCTCTTTTATGGCTTTGTTCTGACACTGCCAAACACCTTTCTGACAATCTTACTTCATCATCCATTAATCCTCTTTCCTGCTGTAATGGCGCTGTAGCTATTTCATCTACAGAAAAAAATATTTTTGCTCAAACTTTCTCCTCCAATTCCACCATAGATGATTCAGGTGCTGTTCCACCATTACTTCCCCCCTCTGACTTGCTTGTGGCTGACAGTAAAATGTATTTAATTGGTGTGTTTTCTGCAAATACTGTCCTCGATATTAACAAGGCATATAGGCCTGACGGTTTCCCTTCTATTGTCCTCGAGAATTGTACTTCTGTGCTTACACCCTGCCTAGGTAAACTCTTTCGCTTTTTTCCGTCAACTTGTACCTTTCCTTCTTCCGGAAGTTTGCTCCATTCAGTTGTCCCAAACAAGGGTGATATCTGACCCTTCCCAGCCCTCTAAATATCGCCTAATTGCACCTTTCCTATCACAACCTTCCTTCCTACTTTCAATATGGGTTCTGGAAGGGATGCTGCACTGGCGGTAATCTCACCTTCCTTTCAGACTCCTGGTCATCCTCGTTTTGGAACTTTGGCGAAAGATTTGTCATTGCAGTTTACATCTCAGAGGCTTTCAATCGAGTCTGGTATAAATCGTTAGTTTTCAAAACACCCTCTTACAGTCTCTCCCGTTTTATTTGTACCTTCATCTCTAGTTTCTCTTCTGGTCGCTGTACAGCTGCTGCTGTAGACGGCCACCGTTCTTTAAGTGCTATCAATAGTGGTGATCCTCAGGACTCCGTCCTATCACAAATTCTCTTCGTTCTGTTCATCTTGATCTCTTAAGCCAGGGGTCGGCAACCTTTTGAACATATAGTAGTGTGCCAGTTTATAATTAATGCCAATTTTTTTGTCACTTTGCGTACCAGGTAAGATTTTTTTTAACACTGTAGCGACAGTGTAGCGGCCTTAATTAGTAACATACATCGTGAACAAACATAATATACATGCAAACGTCTTATTTTGGTGTATATTACATATTTGTATGCATAACGAATAACTGAATAGGTAGGTATGACTTTTGGCGATACAACAAACATAGGCAAACGAGTATTTAGAATAAATTATAAATATATATATTAACCTCCTAAATGTGATCCTTGCCCCTGCTTCCCTTTAGCCAGAGTTGATATTTCGGGTGAATATTTTGATACCTTGAGCTTCACACAGCGCTCAGAATGATCCGTTGTAAACTTGCTACGATGCGAGTTAAGGATGTGCTTCAGGTGTGAAAACACCTGTTCACACTGACACGTAGATTCAAAGGCTGATACTAATGGAAAAGCAACTTTCTTCATGCGGTTTAATTTATTAGGCAGTGATGCCCAACAACTTAATATGGAGGCTCCATGATCATCCATAGTTGTTCCCAATATATCTCGAAGCTCCATGAATTTAGCTGACCACAGAGGAGGCCTGAAAATCAATCAACTGCAATTCCAACTCCCCATTTCCATCCACACAGAGGCACTTCCAAGTCACTATATTCAAAGTTGTCTAGTCTGATCAAAAATGAAAACACTGGGTCAGTGTGTTGTATATCTTGAAATCTGACTGAGAACTCGGACTCTAATTCCTGCATGTAGCCTTCAATATCAGCAGTGCTGACAGGATGAGTTGCAGATAAGCTCTTCGGGTTTTTGAAGTAACTGAAATATCCATTTTTAATATCCAGCGAGAAAACGGCAAGCTTTGCCACAAATGCCTTCCATGTATCGTACAAATCCAGTAAAGTCTGTCTTGCTCCTTGGAAGCGAAAATTGAGGTCGTTGAGATGTGAGGTGATATCTGAGAGAAACATAAGTTTTACAATCCAGTCTCTGTTCTTCACTTCTGGATAGGCTTGGCATTTATCCGTTATAAAGATCTAACTTTCATCAATGCACTCCACAAATCTCTCCAAAACCTTCCCACAGCATAACCACGTGACACTGCTATGCGAGAGTATATCTTTGTATGCACTTTCCACCTCTTCAAGAAAAGACTGAAACTGGCTGTGTGGAAGAGCGTACAACAAGAAAATTCACTATTTTTGTAACAGTAACCATCACATTCTTGAGTTCAGAGTTCGAAATCTTGGCACATAGATTTTCTTCGTGAATGATGTGGTGCAATTTCAGGATGGGGTGCCTACTTTTATCCTCACAGGAATGCGCATTTATCACTATGAATATAACCAAGGATATTATATTTGTGAAAAAAAATGCAGCCTCTACAGTATGTCTTGTGTATATATGAAATTCATTTTGCAGAGTCAATCAAAATCGAGACCTTTCAAACTTCATATTTATCCGGCTGTTTGTTTTGCATGTGACACCCACTTGCACTGTACAGGCAAGGCAAAGATGATCAGAAATTTTCCTCCAGAATCACTTTTTATCATGTGTATCTTTGTAGTACCATAATACGAGAATTCTTCAGTAAGCAATCTCGAACAATAATTTCATTTTTATGGACTGGGGTCTTCATCAGGTTGGCCTCACCAGCTGCCTTAGTTCCCATCCCCAGAACTGTGTAGGTCGATCACCCTACCTGAACGTGATAGAACGTGATGTTATTATATTATATACTGTCATGGTTAACCAGGAAAAAAAAAACTCTATAACAGTATCAAATAAAAACATCTTCACTTGGAGACCCTGAATTTATTCAATTTTCTTGTGTGACGCACCAGAATGGTCTATGTTACTAATATAGCTTTGAATGGCTACTGCATCTTATCTGGTGATGATACTTTGCACAACTGCGTGGGGTAGGCAGTGTCACAAAAACAATACTGGGATGCTGTCAGTGTTTTCTCTTTTCTTTGCTACTTGCCCAAGTTCGTGCTGGACGCAGATCTACAAAGTGCGATTAACGCCTCCTCCCTGCTCTGTCTTCTTTCTCCTTCTATATAATATTTTCAGGAAAATATCATGTATTGTTTAACTGTTTTTAGCATAAGTCCCTACCATTCTCTGCCAGTTCCCGTCCTCTTCATTTCTTTCTCCTGTACTCCCTCACTCCTTCCCTCCCACTTCATCTTCTCATCTTCATTCTTCCCATTTCTTATCTCCCATTCCGTCCCTTCCTCCGTATTCCCCTTCCCCATCTAAGCTACTCTTCTTCCTCTCCTCCCCCATTCCTTCTGGTTGACACTCATCTGACGTGGAAAATTAAGCCAGATGCGAGAACACAATTTCCTGCCAACAGCACTGGCGCCCAGGGAGGCAGAGCATCAGTTATGGCTGTCTGTGGTAGTAGTGGTGGCAGACAATTGCCGCACATCTTCCAAGAATAATTTGATTGGTATTCTTACAGTTCGTAGTGGTCATATCTTAATGATCGATTACTTTTAGTACGATCGTTATTTTGCTACCCTGGTCTTTGGGAATGCTTTAGAAAATTCTCCCACTTTAGTACTTTCTCTTACTTTCTTTATCAATCGTACGTCATCCCATCCGGTGGTGGAGAAAGGAGAGCAGGTGAAAGATGATGATGATTCCCCAGCCTGTATATATATCACTAAGTTCCAAGGTTTGAGTGCTGTTGGACAGAGAAGGTTAATATTTGCCGTGGCATCAAAATGACAGGGTCATGATCTCTCTCTGAAGCAACAGATCTGGATTTACAAATATCTTGTTCAGTCAGACTGTTATATACCTTAATTAACTCTATTAAATGGTTTACACAGTCTTGTATAAAGCCGCAGGTTGATTATTGTTACAACAGCCATTGAATATTGAATTCTGAATCCAATTACTGAAAATTACTGTGCTTTTAAGCCCAAACATTTCCAGGTCAATTTGTGACCGTAAACACTGAACTAATCATGTGGTTGATTTCAGATGAAAATCGTGTTATTATTTATTTATACCTGTACTTATTATACTGTATATGCAATGATTTTTTATTTTTATTTTTCATACAAGTTTATGTTCATAATGGTGATAATAAGATGAAATAGCGGCACGACGGGACGGGGAAGGATAGAACGTAGATACATTTACGATCGATAACCAGATGTTCGAAGATTTCAACAGACATCTAAGGTTTTACAAACAGATGACAAATCTTTTAGGTGCCTGATGACAGAAACGTTGTGTTGTAATCTGATATAAATAAGTAAACAAATATATCTTATTTATTATTTAGTTACTGTAGCCAGATAGTGATGTGCCTGTATCCGGCTGTGGCTTCATCGTAAAGTTTATTGTTTCTTATTTAGTCTACTTTGAAGATGCAAGGATAAATTCATTACCACTTAACTGAACGTTAACAGGAACTATATAAGTAATACAAAATATAAACTTAGCACAATGAAGAATTTGGAAGGGAAGGTGTGAGCATTTCATGAAAAGTAAATGGTTGTGTCTTGTCAAAGAGTATTGAAACCTGTGCCCTACCTGGTGAACCTGCAGTTGCTTCTCCCTTTGCCTCGTCTTCGTGTGACAAATGCAGGCTCTCAGGAGTAGTAAGTGAGAGAACCATGATAACTAAAGAGGGGACACAGTAATGAAAGTCCTAAGCCAAACCGAAACGATGGGAGGAGAATCATCACTGATAAAAGGTTGAGACAGAGCTTGCGCAATGATATGAAGGAATAAGTCAGTATTAAAAGAAACGACAAAAAAGATGCACAAAAACAAGTGCTGTATAGAGAGGAAGAATTATGTAAGAACAATTGACGACGAAGGAGGGACTATGAAGAATCCTGTGATACGAACACTGGGGATAAACGTACATATAATTTTACCAATACAGTATAACGTACCATAATAACCCGTGAAACTATCCACTGAATCTGATCTCACGCTTTGACTTACTACCGTGAATTTCAAAACAAAGGCATCCACATTCCTCATATAGTACATTTAACCACAAGCGGCTTTTTGTTCCTCTCTCCACCCTGTTAGCCCAAGCTACGCGGCCACAGTAGCCCGCTCGTGCCCCCGCCATAGCCAGTCAGCGGGATGGCAACACATCCTGGGGGAAATTGGTCAGCTAACAGGGAAAATAGGCCAGACAGAGAGGCCCGCCAGGAAGCACGGTAGTTTGGCTACAGTTAAGACCAGGAAAAAGTTCTGGAACGAGAGTGAGAGAGAAAGAGAGAGAGAGGGAGAAGGCTGAGGTATATAAATGAGAACATGGAAGTAGGAGCGAATGGTACATAAAGCATTGATGTAAGTTATTCTAGCAACGTTCGTGGACTTCCCGGACACCTCATCTCTGAAAGAAGTGACACAGGGACAAAAATCTTGCTTTAACTTGTTTCAGTTTTCTGTCGTTGGCCATTACTAATTTAAAACTAAACGATATTTAAAGTTTTATGAGACCCTGTATTGTTCCGACAGTGCATACCTAATGTGCAGGCTTTCTGTAGGCGCAGTGTTAGACCAGTACGAGATCTGTTTATCCGTCTCTCTCTCTCTGCGTGCGTGGGTGCGTGTGTGTGTGTGTGTGTGTGTGTGTGTGTGTGTGTGTAAATCACCTCGTTTCCAAAAATCGCTTGTGAGAGGCAGACTGACAGGGCTGCATCGATGGTTGTCACAGCATTTATAAAAAAAAAAAAAAAACGCGTAAATGCAGAAGATCTTTAGATGGGCAATGAATAATTTTATTAACAAAGAAACATGTTCCGTCTTGATCAGGGTGATGGCATTTCACTTGTATTCCTCACATCTTCAGACGATGTTTTTTTTTGGCTTCGAAAAGGCTTGAAAGTTCAAATGTATTCGGCAAATATGTTCAATGAAATAGAAAACTGTTATCGAATTAAGGAAGCTAATACAACTATAAATATAATCAGAATTCTGAAATTGCAGAAGAAAAATTCAAAGAACGCCACATTCCAGATAAAAATTCTTTTATCACTATAGACTTTATGTTAAGGGACTTTTGGTATGACAAAATTGTTTATACGGATTTTGACCTCTGACCTTGAGATCAAGGTCAAAGTCATTCATATTAAGCAAATCATGATCACTCATGACCCACTACATTTCCACAGAGTTTGGTCAAAATCAGCTAATTACTTTCCGATGTAGCATTTTCAGGCATGAGGTGGCCATTTGGATTTTCTCAATATCTCAGAAAGTATTTGTTGGATCTCATGTTAGTACCCAGGTGAACTAGAACACGTTAACGACTACCTACTGAAACATTTGAAAAGCAATCCATTCTGTAGTTTTTGCTCCACAGGAGAGCAAAAAAAAAAAAAGCAGAGAGCGTTAGCGCTAGGGTAAAAAAAATAATTGTGTCAATAGAAGCCTGTAATCAACATACATCACTTCTGGTAATTTCAAGTCTCTATTTCGAACGGTCTTCGAGTACCAGCCTTTCAGATCTCCCCCCCCCCCCATAAAAAGAAGTACTACTGTATCTACAATTTCAATAAGAACTCCACGTTCTTTAATACTTACGTCTATGCTTTTATTCTCTGCTGTGTGGGTTAGAGTGTTTGTGTATTTTATTTAATATGCTTTGTTATATATGGAGAAAACAACAAATAAAGAACAATGGCCCAGTTTGTTAGGCATTTCCCCTAAGCTGGCTTCATTGGGAATAGCACACATAATTTTTTGTTCCCCAATCGACCACTAGTACGAAGGCCTATGTCATTAAGCCATTTTTTTTACTCTGTAGTTTTAATAGTTATAGTGTTGCTATTATTTTTATTGGTAATATCAATAAATTACACAGGTCTGCAAAATTAACGTCATTGAAAATTGTTCAAATTCAGAGTATTTATTTATTTTCTGTACTTATGAACACAATAAAGATTTACATTTCTAATGTTTCCATTGCATCACATTTTAATACAAAATAAAAAATTTAATTAAAAGATGGCAAATTATAGATTTCAGTTGATCCATACAATATTGATCGAAATTAATTGAAAATGAAAGTAATTAGTCATTGTAATTTTACATATACGGTACATAATGGTAACCACTATATGTTCCCTGACTCACATAAAACTTCTCTAGTCTTTGTAACTTCTCATTCTTTTCTTCCTCCAAAACTTCGTCTGGTGGCAAATTGTTTGAACATTTTTTCTTGTTGGTCACTGTGAAACATGCAGCAGTACGCCACCATTATGCTGACATTTCAACGTCCCTGGTATCTCCCTTTCCATGTCCTTGATATCCTGATGGAATCTTTCACCCTGTTCTTCACACACCCCTCCTAGATTTTCGGGAGAAATTTCCGAATGCGAATCCTAAAATTGAACTTTGAGTCTCATGATGCAATCCAACTCCTTAAACTTGACCAACAAATTTCTCACAATTTCATTGTAATTTGGATTCTTATTGTTACCTAAATACTTGGAAAGTACCTTATTCCAGGTCGTTCATTGCACCATCAATTCTGCATCAGAAATCAGTTTTCTAATATCATGTCCAGTTAATTTTCCCTCTTTCCACTTAGCTTCAGACAAACCGGAAATCTTTTGGCTCAAACACATCAAACAGGCTCCTTCTTTTGATAAGGTTTTGACAAACTGATTCATTAATCCGGGCTTAATATGAAGCGGTGATAGCAGCACTTTATCTGAAATCACCAAGCTATGTCTAATGATGTTTTTGGCACCAAGCTGTAGATTTTTCCTATTTGGGCATTCCTTCTGAACGCAGCGTAAATCCTTGGCTCTGCTGTCCCACTCACAGAGAAAACATGAGAATATTGTATACCCTGGCTGCTGACCCAGTAAGATACACACAACTTTCAGGTCCCCACATATGAACCAACAGTGTTCATTGTAGCTGATTATCTCGATAAGATTTGCCAAATTCTGGTACGTATCTTTTAACTGTACACAATGAGCAACAGGTATTGATGCAGACTTATTACCATTATTCTTTTAGATGAATCTATAAATAATTTCTGTTCTTCTGCATTATAATCTCTGCCATATTTCTGCAAGAGGCCACCTACATCAGTGCAACAAACCAAGGATCAGTGCAATAAACCACTATTTTCAATAAATATCACTGTGATAAAAAAAAAAAATAAAACAAACACTCCACTAAAAGTAATTTACAAGTGCATTAATCAGCTGAGTCACACTGAGATATGTTTGCTGCACTTCATTACTGGCATGACTCATCACTGTGTTGTGCTCCATCTATATCCTGGCTTAGTATCAAATAAAATAACTGTGTTGTTTTAAACACGAATTTTAATATCAGAAAATTCTAAATTGAAATATTTATCACTGTAAAAAAATATCCACATGTAAATAGTTATGTAGAGCAAAATTACTTAAAAAAAAATATCATTTAAAAAAAGGGGGGATTTGTGAAAAAATGTTATGGAATGGAGAAAAATGGTTTTCATTTTTAATTCAGTACCCCAAAATGTATGAAAATCTTATGAAAGAATAATAATCATAATCAAAATAATAATAATAATAATAACACATTTTCAATGTGCACCTGTGTAATCTAAGCACCAATCGAACAGGGCAGTACTCTCAATGTGGATGGAAAGCTGATGACAGGGAGAGCTGGCGCTCCAGTTTCATCATCCTTCGGGACTAGCTTCTGACCTTCCCCCTTTGCTGAACCTTTTCATTGTTTCGTGACACAGAGAGTAGGCCAGCATGCTCTCCTCTACAAGTTCCTCCAATTGTCAACGCTACATACACGTCATGCACTTTACACGATCCACTTCCTTTTTGTGAATTAAAATAATAAAAATAAAGATTGGCACTTCAGCACCCATCCTTGGAGTCCCTGGGGGGGGGGGGAGAGGGGAAATCATAAAACCTCCCACCATCCTCCCCACTCCAGGTGACAACTAAGTGAGATGCTTGGAACCACTGTCTGACTTACCTCTTCGTTTCTGCAACATTCGTGGCCTTTCCTCCAATTTTCTCTCTGACCACCTCTCTTACTCTAAACCTCTCCTTGTCTTCCTCAACAACACTCAGTTATCTTAGGCGACTGATAGCAAACCCTTCTCTCTATTCTCCTACTTTTTCTATACTCACTTTAAAGCTAAAGGTGATTATTGTGTATATGTACACAACGCCACATTGTGTACTCATGTTCCTGAACTTGAACCTTGTGAATTCTCTGCTCTTTGTGTACAAACCTAAACAACCATATCGAGTTTTGACTAGTACATTTATGTAAGTTATAAATACTCGTATATGGAAATTGTGGAACTTTTCACTTCATCTAGTAGACAGGACTAATAAACGGACATAGTATAAAAAAAAATATCCACTTAATAACTCGGTGAAGGGCCCAAGATATCATTCGTGATAAAGCTGACCCAATTTAGTACGGGACAAAAAATTCTTAACCCTGCTGAGAGGCTTTTTTTTTTCTTTCTTTCTTTTCTGGGAAGAAGAGTATTATCCTGTGGAGTGTCGACGAAACACATTGCTGTAGATAGCCGTCCTTTATTAACTCTGTTGGAACAAGTCCAGTCTCCCTCAGTTAATAAATTGCGGGATATTGGACTTGTTTCAGGTCAGGGCAAGGCTTTAAAACCACTTGAAAAGGAGACAATGGCCATGCTGGACCCAGTCCCAAACGTAGAATACAGTGCCAGAACTTGGTTGAAGTCCACTCCCAGGCTTACACCCCTGAAAGTGTTTAATTTTCAGGTAGTTTCAAGCTAATTACTAAGGTAGAATTATTAAACATATTGTATACTGAATCATATGCTGTACCTTATTGATCAGGATGGACCATGTGTAAATTTGACATCAGGAATATAGTTTGAGGTATGGAATTTAAAGCTTATCATCGTATTGAGAATATAATCGGCAACAGGAAATACCCTATTGCACCTTTCAAGAAGCAGGAGTGCAAGGCAAGATTACTTTACTTCGTTGCATTAATGACAAGCCAACCAAAACCCTCACATGTGACGATAAAATTATAAGGGGATGTGTGGTGTGTGTAAATAACCGTGGTGATAGATGAAAGGATGTGTGGCTGATTTAAGAGGAGTAGGTAAGTGTTATGCTTCATCATTGTCCACATTCTATTCTATTCAGTGTTTCAAGACATCGTGATTTTCGCCCTCAGAACCCCCCCCCCCACACCCGCACCCCCCCCCCCCCCCACACACACACAGAGAGAGAGAGAGAGAGAGAGAGAGAGAGAGAGAGATTTATAAAGATATACCCTATACATCCTTGGCCTGCCCATATCCAATCTCTCTATGTGACCATGCCATCAGAGCGTAAACTTGTACACTTTTAATGGAAACACAGTTCTAACCAACATCCCTCTGAGGCATGAGTATTTTCTCTGCTCTCTATACACAATTTATATAATCTTAAAATGTTAATTTTCAGTCCTCTGGTTCTTACGTTTTTTCGTAGTTAATTTGCGTTTTGTCGAGAAAGTATATGAGCTTTCCGTATATTATCATTGTTTTTATCCCCCCATGCATCATATCGCCCATCACTGCCTCATGAGACAAGAGATCACCAACTATATCCTGTGCAGTTATTCCATCGCAGTCCGGATTTCGCCACGGCTGCCGTCTAATTCCCCTTTATTCCCTTGGTTTCCCCAGCACTGTGACACAAGAGATGCGATTCACTCCGGTACTGAGATACCTTTAGTGTGATCCAGACAGTAAGAGGTAATTAATGAGGTCTGATTTCGTTAGACTGACAAAGGTGAAACGTGGATACTGCTACGGTAAGCTGCATGAGAGATGGAGAGTTTGTTTAACTTTAACAGTGTTGATTTGGACATTTTTTAGGTCACTTAGAAATGAGAAACATGTGAAGAGTAGACTGAATAGAGACCATGGCTGATGGGAGAATGGGAAGGAGGAGACCAACACAGAGATGTAGAGAAGAAGTAATGGAGGGTATGAGGAAGGAGAGGAGATGAAGAATGGTAGTGAAGCGTAAGGATAAAGATAATGAGTACATGAGTTAAACAGAATTGACGGTCAATGAGTCACGCATAACTGTTCAACACGAATCCGTCTCTCTATCTTTTCTTTTAGGTATTATACATCTGTTTTGTGTGGTAACCGATCTTTCTAAGATACATTCACCCATCTAATTACGAATTTTCCAAGCTACATATTTCTCCTTTGTCCAAAAGTTGAGATGTTCATTTTTCCTTTGAAACTGGTCTGACAATATCCTGTCTTCGGTTTTCCCATCGGATTCCTGTCATTAGTCCGTAAGTTCAGCTCCTGATAACATGAGTCAGATATTAAATGTAGCCTTTATTCTGCATGTTGGCACACGAAGAGTATATTGAAATCACTATTTGATGGGTCTGTGTTTTCACTCTTCTCTGAACAGTCTTTCCTTGTTCTTTTTTTTTTTTGTCACTCATTTAATATTAAGTGGCTCTATCCATCCAGCTCTTCACTCCGTGACCCACCGCTACTCGTTTACTGAATCAATATACAATTATTTTCCTTCAGTTATTCTCCATGCTCGTGGCAGCATTTGATTTGCATATTTGCCTTTAAGAAATTTATGTCAACATGCACTTCAGCCCCAGTACCTGGAGATAATTACCCAGAGTTTAATGAGATGTTTGGTTTCAGTCAGCACTGTCACATAGAGCCGTGATTTTGTTGTTTCCTTGTTCACAGACTGTATATGACATACGAGTCACGTCAAGGGATAGCAGTCCCTCTCCTCCACTGACAATAGCATACTCATTCTGTCCTGTATCACTCACTATTCGGTAGTTCAGAATGCAAAACATGAGGCCAGTACGGCTGCGTTCACTGAAATCGTAAATAATAATATAATTTATTGGCGAGTGAAAAAGGTTATTTGTATCCTGAAAGGCTATGTAGACACAGTGGGTATAGAAACACCAAGGCGTAAAACACGTGTTCTTACAGCCTCGTCATCAGCTATTGAGGCGTGCAGAATTTAAAACTAGGGAGACTGGCTGAGAAAATGGTGAATGAGTGACTTATTGCGCATAGGATGATACGATACGATATTTTGTAATAAAACAGAAATTACGTAAGTGTAAAGGATATTTAATGTACTTATACTAGTCTTGAATAAGAATTTCACAAAGCAAGATAATACCGTTACAAATATACGATAGTTATGATCCGGACCATCATTACTGAAACAACTGGCAGGTCTACCTGAATTTAACCCCTTCATCCAGAGAATGGATCATATTTTATTCTTCCTGCGCCCAACTAACGATGATAGTATTGTACTGAGGGTGTTAACAGAGTGTGCTCCTATTGCTTTCATTATCACGTATCTCTCCTAAGCTGAATTCAGTCATTTAATGGTAATAAGAATAAAACAAAGAATATGTCACAGCAGTGGAAAGTGTGTAGTAGGGATGGTGGACAATTTGGTGGGAACGAACGGCATAAAGAAATATGGCAGGTGGCATCCCTGTCCACTCGTTTAATAAATCGAGTAGAAGCAACAAAGGTCAGGAGGGAAGGTGATGTGTAGGCACTGGTTTCTTACATTTACCCCTTATCTATGCTCCCAGCAGTAAAATGGGGACCTGAAGGTAACACTATTAAGAAATGGGGAAAGAATGGGACTGAGCAATATTGATTATGTGCCGCAAAGACTTGCGCGGTAAATAGGCAGTAATCATCATTATCATCATCAGCAGCAGCATCGGTATCCTTCTTCTTCTTCCTCTTCTTCTTTTTCTTTTTGCTCCTCCTGATCCTAATCCTAATCCTAATCCTACTCCTCCCTCTCCACAGTTTCCACAGAAAAGATTCCCACACACAGGCTTTTCAGCATCTTTCCCACATATATTGTATTGCACCCTTTCCATAACGGTATGCCACATATGATTTCAAGTAAACAGTACCATCTGACTTCTCTCAATTTGCCTTTTTCAAGAACAGTCTTCACATCTGTCACTGACAAACTTTCATTCACCAGATTACTTTATTGTGCATCTCCCAACCCAATTGCACTCACCATTCACAGTCATGAAATGTTTAAAACAACCTTTCCATTTCATCTTATTTAATCTCCTTTGAGAGAATTCTTCCATTCCCATCAGTATTTTTCCACCTTTTCCTCATTGATTATGAAATACTCGCATCTATTTTGGGAGTAATTTTTCATTTTCAGAATGTGTTCATTACTTATCTACTGCTACAATTATTAACTCACATTCACTTATCTCTGTTTTAATACTTTACTTTACTATATTATGAGCAAATTTTCTCTGCTTCAAGCCAGGAGAAGAAAACTTCCCTGAGAACCTTCTGGAAATGCTTCCCTCCACCCACTTGGCTCTTTCTTGTGTGGTGTCCTCACTTAAGCCTTGGTAGTTGTACCCGATCATCTCTATTTAAGTATACTCTTGATGGGCAAATGTCGCGGGGAGGGCCTCATGATACAGTATTCTGATGGAGGTGTTTTACTGCCCTGCTCTTGAAATGAGTGTGTATCTGTTTCTTCACTGCTGATAGTGGAATGTTTGCAGTTGCTAAAGATGGCCAGGTAATGTCTGTGTGATAACTGTTCTATGTGTCCCGTTGCTCTATGTGGTTCTGTCATGTAATAACAGCGGTGTTATTTGCATAAGCATTGCTGCCGAAAAGAACTGTGCGTTTCATATCAAGATATTTTCTAACAAGAAGGACTTCAGTTTCAAAATGTAAGTGCGTTGCGGGAAAGTTTTTGGTGCAGCCAGTGAAGATGTGTAGGGCAATATGTGGTCTGCAAGGTACTGTACTGGGTGCTAGATAGGATGAGGCCATGTCGGGAAGCCAGAGGACATCGATGATCTATTGTATTCTTTGTAGAGTATGAAAAGTGTTTCTTTTTGTTGTCCAAAGTTTGTCCCTGTAAGTTCACTCAGTGCCATTTGATGCCTTGTATGTGGTCATTGAAATCGAGTCCATTGTTGTGTCACTGCAAGGATCTTATTGGATGGGTTGTAACTAAACGGCAACTAATACACCACTCTATAGCACTTATCTCTACCCAAGCTATACACGGCGGGTAATGGTTACCTCTACTCATTTCTTTTTTTTTTTATCAAGGCGAAGATGCACTTGACAGGTTGGTGATGATTGGCTGAATGCAACATTGTTTCATGATCTTATTATTAATTGACAACATATACAGTATATGAGGGGGAAATTTGAGTTAGTAAATGTTATTTGGACATGTTGCATTCAGCCAATTATCACCAACCTGTCAAGTGCATCTTCGCCTCAGTAAAAAAAAAAAAAAAAACAGAGTATAGAAGGCACGCTGATGGTAACTACAAATTACGCTAGACGCTATCAACCAGGATCATTGGTACCGGTGAGAGACTTTTTTTTTAAAATTGAAATCTTACTTCTTCCAGGCAACTTTAGCAAGGGCAGGACACCCCCTTTGCAGTCTGGTTGGTAATGAAGGATTCTTTTTTCCCATCGAGTTTGAAAAGTCAATCCTAATTTGAAAATAATCGGTAAAACACAAAAGAATATATCAAAAAATGGCGCGTTCTGGTTAAGGGGTAAGGAGGTGAGGGAGAATCTGCCGTTCTTGAGACTGATCAGCGGCCAACGTCAACTTAACCCGTTGGTAGAGAGAGAGAGAGAGAGAGAGAGAGAGAGAGAGAGAGAGAGAGAGAGAGAGAGAG
>JAGKTI010007583.1:21549-36361 GCA_018397915.1 Birgus latro
GATAGAGAGAGAGAGAGAGAGAGAGAGAGAGAGAGAGAGAGAGAGAGAGAGAGAGAGAGAGAATGGAGGAGAAAAAACAAAGAGATTGAAGTACGGAGAGAAGATGAAGAAGGGGATGAAGATGGAGAAGAAAGAAGGTTCAAGCTTCTCTCCTCCAACCTAGTAGAGGACCAAATGGAGATGATTAAGGGAAGGGAAGAGCTCCGGTGGCTCGGTGGTTGGCGTACTTATCTTGTAATCCGATTGCCTCGAATCCAGAGTTCGAGCCCACACCGTTGCGGAAATTTAAAGTGGACGCTGGTACTAAGTCCTTCATTTGCCTCCATATATTCCCACCAGCAGCTTCTACTGATGACATACCGTACCAGCTCTGACACACACGACACTACCAATGCATTTCTTCCACTGAAATGCATCACTTCTCTTTCAGACAAACTATGTTCATTGTTACTTTGCCAGCTTGGGGATATTTTAATTTCAGTTATCAATCTCCAGCCGAGGATAAGGTTCAGTTATGCAGCGGTCCTAAAACTGACTGACACAGATAGAAGGAAAAGATTCTCATGACAGTAAATAAATCTGAAAAAAAGCATCATATTAACTTTGTTCTTAAGTATAAAATGTGCTAACAAAGTGCGTTTTTTTTTACGCATATTGCAATCCTGTAATGTGTTCTTAACGAAAATCAAGGTTTACAACTGCCTTTACCTGCACACAATCTTCGTTTCTGATGCAACATGTTTCATTTTTTCTCTCCATTGACCCTCTCCTTCATTCAGAATTTCACTCCGCCTGGCAAACCTGTCTCATTCTTTTCCTCGAAAGTCGTAATCTTCGTTTTACTTTTCCTGGGCCATTAGTTTCCAGCCTCCCACACGTCTCCCACTAATTTTTCTTCTTATCCTCTTTGCTTCTACATTTTTCTTTCATATATAATCTCACACCTCTCTATTTTTTTTATATATTTTTTCCATAACTTTCCGTTCCTTCACTTAATCAGTTTCCCCATTTTATATTTTTTATATTTTTGTCTTATTTTCCCCACCTTGCCAGGTGGTAGGTGATGGCGAGCATTATCCCCTCACTTGATGTAGTGCTTCTTACTTCATCCATCAAAATTATCATATTTTTCTGTCCTCTTCTCTTCTTATACCTCCCACCCCTCCTGGCATTTTTATTACCCTTCTGTTTCAAGTGGCTCTGCATTAAGTGACAAGACTAACGGATTTCTGTATCGCCGGAAACCAATTACCACGCTGGGTGGTAACTATACTGTATATACAAATAACAGAGTGGTGTGCAGCCTAAAACGGTCACCTGGTAACCGGGTGGAAACAAATGCGGCGTACACCCAGGAACCAAACTCCCACACTCTTCCTTTGCCTCTCGGTGTAGCAAGGCAAATGTCCACCGTAGGGGAACATTAGTTCAGAGCACAGGACGGCCCAGCAGGCGCGTTGCTTGCTGCGGTTGATGGATCTGCTCGGCCTGTGGGACTTCGGTTACTCAACAATGACACCCCCTCACCATGCCTCTCCTTATTCACCTCTTCTTCTTTTTCTTCTTTCTCTTCGGCATCTCTTCATTCTTCTTCTTCTTCTTCTTCTTCTTCCTGTTGTTGTTATTATTATTATTATTATTATCACCTTAATTATCATTAATTATTTACATTCAAGGTAACTAAAGCTTTGGTAGTATAAGCCTCATATTCGTCCACCCCAGCTTCCATCTCCTCCTGGTACTGCTGCTACCTCGGCCAGCGGCTGTACGTAAACTTGGCTCAAAGGATTCATTTACGCCCACTTGTGCTGCCAGGCCGGGAGAAACACCTGCACCACCACCCTCACCTCTCCACCCTCACCCTCTCCCTTATCCACCCTCACCCGCTCGTTTATCCACTCACCCGCTCCCTTAGTCATCCTCACCCTTACCTCCCTTCATCGTGTGCACTTTCTATCTAACCACCTTTCCTCTCCACGTCTCTATTCTGCCAAACATTCTCACATCACCTCCTTCCTCGCCACTGTCATCTCCCCTGCGTTGTTACTCTGTCTACACCAAAGCTTACTTCTTACGACGTTTTCTCCACTCTCCCATCCCCAACGTATACATCATTATCACTAAATTATCACCAGATTTAGACAATTCTGACATAAAGATCAATCACCAGAATGTCTGTGTAAAGTCCACTGGTGTCCATAGTCGAAAATTCTAAGTGTTTCATGTTACTGAATCCCTGAAATACCCGTTTCAGAGTTCCTGGGACTGGTCTTGCAGTATGTTAGCCTGTGATAATGTACTCTACGGCAGTCAACAGTGCTGTCTGGAGGGATGAGAGACGGGTAATAACGTAATCTCATTAAGATGAAGCTGGGACTATTACGACCCCCAGCTGCTCGTACTGCATCCTCTCCTTGACTGTATCTGATGTCGGCTTCATGGAATTCACTTGGGAAGAGGTCTGTCGGCAGGAAGAGGATCCATATGTGAAATCAATACATAACGAGGGTGTGAATTTGACACTGTTGCTATTTGCTGCCCCTCTCTGTCTAACACTGTGTGCCTGGCTGGTGCAGGTGTCGAGATATATGTGCGAAAAGAAATGATTCGTTGTGTTAATTAACCCTTATTGCATGTGTCACTTTTGGTATCAATATTCAATACATTATTGGCTGCAGGCTTTTTATTCTGCTTAGGTGGCAATTTGGTCTTAGTTAGAGTTCACCCCCTCCTTTTTGTTGCGTGACCAGCGTGACGAAGTAAAAGCAGAAAGAAACAAATTCTTTAGTTCTACTTGACTAATTGATAAAATGTGAAGCACACAATGTTGTCAGATGGAACAAAAGAGAAACGTATGTGAGTGACGCAACTAACGACCCGAAGTTGTATGGAAGACATTAGTTAAGTAAGGTATTATGTGAAACTGATTCAAATGATGTGGAATGAGTGTTTGTTACTAAGTAAGAAAGTAAATTCCTGGCAATCCGTCCCTCAAGTACGAGTAGATACTCTGGAGATATTTCATGGAGTAATAATAATCTTTCCTCCTGCACCATTATTTCACTCCTAAATATCCTCTTTTTACCCAGCTCAGTTCACTCATCTTGCCGACTCACAATTACAGTCTCCAAAGATTATTTCCGAGAGTTACACAATTTCCTTTTCTCACAGTTCTTCTTTCTTTCTTCATACGCACATCCTTCCAGCAGCATCCTTCTTCCTTTTTGTACTCGTATTTTCCCCCATATGCACCGTTTGGCTCCAGTGTCTTCCTGATATCTGATGCCACCATTTGCGTCACTCCCGATGCTCTCAACAGCTGAAACAGAGATCGCTGAAACACGATATCAATAGCAGAGAGAGGTAAGTAAATGAAAAGTGATAGGACTGACGTAGAGTCTTGGTGTAATGATGAGAGGAAACTGGAGAAAGTACTCGTATAAAGAGAAAGGACTGAAAGTTCTGAATGAGCAAAACCAAAGTGCTGGATAAAAATGAGATTAATATAATAAGATTAATCTCTCTCACGGCCGCATCTTTCCCAGTATTATGTTCAAACCAAGGTATGTAGATCTTTTTTCCAACAAACATCAGATGGTTTTGTTAAGCTGAGAGTGAGCCATAGGAGCCTGAAGATTAATACTGTCATTGTTAATCTTCTCATAGTCTGGGCAACTCAGGTGTTCTAATATAGGTAATGCCGTGCCGTTTGTTAAAACTGGGAATGAGTGGCAATACCCTCAATGTTAAAGAAAAAAAAGATACAACGGAAAACATAGAAAGAGCCATAGATTTTGAAGTGTTCACATGGACGATTTTGCTCCCTTTGAAAATGTCCCGGAATAAGTATCGTATAACGTGCAACAGAGCAGCGTTGTCAAGGATAGAAAATGTAACCTAGGGGTAGGAAGTGCAGCATAAAGCTGTACAGTGGATACTGAAGTACGGCAAACTACAACCAGAGAATTTATACAGAATGATGAGCAGGTAAGTCTCAATGATGTATGTAAAACTACTTAACTGTGAAAGAATAACCGTGACGCTGAACTTCGGTCCATATACAATAGACGGGGCTCTCACGTGCTGGGCAAGTAGGGCAGGCTGGGTTAATTAGTGCAGGACAAATCTATGAAGTGAAAATTAGGTGAGACGGGAGATGCTGTAAACTGCTGTAGCTAGCAAAATTGGCAAGACAGTGCTGTGAAGATACCCATGAGTTTGAAAGTCGGGGTTGTATCGTCAGGAATGGACAGACCTATACTGACCTGCAAAGTACATGGGGACAGTGTACAAACCGCCAAACCCGTAGATAAAAACTGTCTCTATTATATATCTACAGTCTGACTAAACAGCAAAGAACGATGACAGTGCCAGAGAGGGGTAAGTAGAGCAGATTGGGGAGATAAGGTTACGTTATTAATCTAACCAGAGCGAAAGGTGGTGAAGAAAGGATATGAGAAAGAGGAAATTGAAGCTAGTTCCTTACTGAGAGGGATAAGAAGTGCCATGAGACAGAATAAACAGAAAAACGAAAGAAATGAGGAGATGGGAAACAAGAAAAAAAATCATTTATGAAAAGAAAAAAAATCATTGTGAAAAAATACAGGGTTATTAACGGAAACAAACAGATTACCGTATGAAGTCCAATGGAGACGGGGACAAAATCATCGAGAGAGAGAGAGAGAGAGAGAGAGAGAGAGAGAGAGAGAGAGAGAGAATGGGCCCAACTGGTGCTTAACACGGAAATCGCAAGTAGAACTCGAGTACTGTTAGCTATCTCCAACCCCCTCCCAGCACAAATGTCCACTAGAGCACTGCCATTCTCATCCACCTCTGCAGGCACATCCCACTCTCCAAGTACTCCATCCACCTTCACATTCCCTACTTTTCCATTCATATCTCCAATCAAACTTTTCCAAGCACACTTCCGCATATGTCCAGAACTCTTCTTTCACTCTACTTGAACGATCTTGAGATGGCGCATACACACACACAATCGCCCACATTATTTTGTAGTCCAACTTTCACTGGTAAGCTCCATGAATATGTGGCTGGCACCTTGGCATCCACATATACATGGAGTGTAGAATCCCATATTATGAAAGCTTTCAGTTGCAAAAACATGTTGAAGTTTCCATTCATTTCACTTACACTTTACTCAAGCAAGCTGAATTATTTGCCACCTCAACTACTTAGGTCATTAGTACTTCCTCGAATTGTGGGGGGAACTCTATTACTTGAGACAGTGTCCATTAGTCCAAGGGTTGTGAAGAAGCACGAAGCTATTGTAGTTTTCAATAAATCCGTAAATTCTCCATCCGGGCTGTTACGGTCACAAGTTAATCTTTGGTGGACGGGCACTGACAGAGTAATGGAGGCAGATGGTGAAGTGAGTAGGATGACCATGGTATGCTATCTGTTCTTTACTTTTCCAACATGAAGTCTGGTTATTAATAAATACATTCACTGACCACTGTAATAAACATAACTTTGCAGCGAATTGCAGATTTCGTCAGGCCGATGGATGGATGGATATTTAAATGTAGTGAGAATAAGTTTTCTTACCCATACCGGAAGCAGCAGAATAGTTAGCGATCAGGTGAGCAACAGCTTCACCCTGTTGCTGCTGAAGTGACTGTTGCCCTGTACGTCAGCTGAGGAATGGATAGGCCTATATGTCCAGCTCAGGTCGTTTATGAACAGAAGGAAGAGAACCAGTGAAATGACATGACCCGGAGGAACATTACTTTTGGTGGCAGTCTGCAAAAAGATCTACGGAAAGACCAGATGAAAACCAAGGATGAAGATACAGGTGGAGGGACAGAAACAGTAAGTAGAATGTATAAAAGTAAAGTATTGTTATTCTCAGTCGGAAGCCTGTTATGTGTGGGATGTTTATTGCCAAAATCTCGTTGCCAGGGGAGCGTCCCTGCCGCAACACATACTGAAGATCCGAGAGAAGGTATGAGATGAAAGGTGCTTTCAAATCTTCCTGCCGAAAAGAGACTCAAACAATTTGGACATACAATGTATTATAGCAACAGGGCAATATTTACAAAGCTAAGAGCGATCGCACTTGTTCGGATGAGTTTGAATGCCAGCAGCTTTTACTAGGAAGGTAAGGAGCAAGTTGCCTATGTAGGATGTTCGGATATATCAAAGATCTTGAAAACAGAAACAGAAGGAACCTTCATGACCGTACAGATAATTAATAATGAGTCGAGACAAGTTAGAATGTGCCAAAGAAAACATAAATACAGACATCAGGAAGTCAGAAGGAATGTAATGAAGGAGAACCACCAGTCAAGTCTAGAGATCAGCTGCTGGTACTATTTAATCCAGTACTACCTGTTTCATGGCTGGGCCGTCCGTGACTAAACCGGCAGCTCCTCTGGTTTTGTCCAGTGAGGAGGGTGTCTAGACATCCATCAGCACAAAAAAACAGACCTGTCAAAGGGCAAACAAGCTTCCGAGGCGACGGCCATTTAGCGGGGTAGATGGAGCCCGTCAGCATTGGTTTGCCGTCCACGAAGGAGAAAGAAAACGGAATCCAAACCAGGGTATTGGTCGGGGCAGTATCCCCTACTTTTATATCACTACGCCACGGGGAAAAAAAAAAAAATCTGGGAGCCTCGGAGGGTCCAGTAACTTTCCAGGGCCTCTACCAAATGGGCAGGATTAGTATGGTCGTGTGGAATATGGAAGACGTGAATGAGGAGAGTGAGAGGGTTGAAGTGGTGAATGTGTTTAAGAGGGCCGGGTATGGCGCAATGGCAGTGTGTGACGCGAAGCTGATAATTATGGTGTGAGGTGGAGCAGTAGGAGGGAGTGCAGTGTGTAAGGTCGGGTACGAATGCGGTTGGAAGATACAAAGCAGGAATTGCGTTGCCGATGAGTGACGAGTGGTAGAGGGGAATGAAGGAATATAAATGTGTCAGCTCGACATGCACGGTATGTGCATGCATTATAATTATTTGAGGACAACGGCCTTGACTATAGAGACGGTGGTGTCATTCCGTGAGAAGGACTGCTAGTAAGAAAAATTAGAACATGAACAGAGAGAGAGAGAGAGAGAGAGAGAGAGAGAGAGAGAGGAGGGGGGGAAGGTAACATTTACATTGAAACGCATGATGTGTTTAAAGTTTACTCCGTATATCTAAATACGTGAGTTTGGTTGTCTTCCGTCTTAATAGGAATATAATCACAGACGAAGCACCCAAGAGAGCACGTTGGGAGCGAATTAGTTCCGTACCGTAACTGCGTTTGAAGCCGAATTAACATGTGCCTCTGCTGACGTGGCTGTTTTAGGGGTCGGATGATTCCAAATCCACTTTCTTACACTTTGTGGGCTATAGAGTCTTCGTAAAGCCCTGAACATAACAAAAAAGAAGGCGTCTCGCGATACTAGGCCAAGGTTAATGCAAAGTACGATTCAGGCCAGTAGACTTAGAAATAAAGTCGTGAGGCCTTGGCAATGATGTTGGCGAGAACAAGACCAGCAACAAAAACATTCTTTTGGGAAATATAACAATGCTTTCCCCATTCGGAAATGTAAATAGTGGCGGACGATGCATGATAGATTACACAATAAGAAAGAGTGTATGTGGAGCAGAGTTTCCCTGCATGTGGTCTAAGAAAGGAAGTACAACATTAATTTGTCTTAAAATACAAAAACAAAACATCAGCTGCATAACGGGTAGCGAGTAGTATAACACTGAAAGCTAAAAAAAAAAAAAAATGGTTGCCTCAATTCTGCACTCTGTATCACCTCTTTTTCTTTCCTCTCTCATTCCTTTATTATTCCCGTATTTTGTTTCTGTCATTCATCCTTCTCCCCCTCCCTACTGTGCACCTTGCCAGCCAGACAGCTATGGCCCGATAAATATCAGCTCTTCCCGACAGGCTGTTGTTCCTCATTCCTCCCCTTGTGTCATTCGCCCCCCTCCCCTTCTCTCTCTTCCTTCTCGTTTTGCATTTCTCTTTCACCCTTACCCTGTTAACCTCTCACTGTCAATCCTTCTTTTTCTGTTTCCTCACATCCTTGTCTTTTTACACCTATCCACAAGTTCTCTGCTAGCATGTCATTATAGATTTTCCACACCAATATCTCCCTTCCTACAATTCATTATTTTGCCTCACTCTTCTCCCAGTCTATCTTCCTGTCAGCTGTTCTTGCCTTAAGTTTCTCTTCCCTTCTTTCACTCTTTTATTTCTTTTTCGATTCCTACATTCTCATGCTTCTTCCCTTTAGCAGATTCAATTTTATTCTCTTTTATTATGAACTTTTTGTTATATTTTGTATCAGTTTCAAATATTTTTCTTAAGGTTTCTCTCCTTCGTTTCCTCTGCATTATATTCACTTGACTTCTCCTTATACATCTTGTTCCTACTTCCCTCGCTCTTCCTCCCGTTATCTCACCAGATCTCCTCAGTTTCATGTGTATCCCGGCCATTTCCTTTCACATATCTCCCCCTCTCTTCCCGGATCCATCCCTCCTGCACATACTCGTCGGGAACACCTCGAGCACCCAACAAGGGGAAAGGGGGAGAGAAGTAAGGCAGAGTGTCATAATGAGAGAGAGAGAGAGAGATCAGTACCCCAGCCAGTTGTACTATCGGCATTGAAAGTTCTGTCGCCTCTGCTGCTTCTCTTTTCCAAACACTTTCAAAATCAGTCTAGCCATCTGCAGCACTGACACCGACGACACTGATCTGTAACCAATTAATTTATCGTTGTCAGTTGCAGTGGTTTTATCAGGAACAGCGGATGCGACAGGACTCTTAATGCCCATTGTAAAATACGTGTGCCCTGCTTGAAAGGATAAAGAATTGTGTCCTCCTACCATGACCTGGAGATATGGACAGATATATAACATTTCTTTATTCCACATGCAAGTTTAAGTATTCCAACTTGCTACGTAACTTTGGTTTTAATGCTGTATTTTCGGTGCATCATTTACTGTACTGGTTCGATGGTTTGATATATTAACAGATTTATGCCGAAGCATTTGAAGCATGTGATTATGCAAGAATATGTCTGACTTTTCTGTAGCGCTGGATACTACACTCCCTAAAGCACGAGCCAGGCTAATGACGTCTAATAACTACATTCCATATCTGACTTTTAATTACTAAGCGTTTGATAACTCTGTGCACTCAGTTTATAACACGGCGACGCAGGCAGAATGTATGGCCCAAACGATGAATGATATTTGGCATGCTAAGCAGGGTTGATGTGTTAGTCTCCCACCGGAATAAAATTAAAAACGTTTGAAATTATTGATAATGTACACCGCCCCCTTCTCGCTCTCTCTCTCTCTCTCTCTCTCTCTCTCTCTCTGAAAACATAACTGCCGACTTCTAACCTTGACTTCCTTTTTTGCGTTAAAGAAAATTAAACCAGATTTTTTTTTTCCAGCTGAGTTCGTATCAGCGGCCGAGAGAGCAAATATTGTTGAAATTATGCATCTCATGCTTGGAACACTTGTACTATTGTATAACAGCAAATCCCAGACTCTCTCTCTCTCTCCAGTATATTTATATTTAGTGTGTGTGCATGTGCGTATGTGTGTGTATGAATATGATATTGTCAATATTGTTCTTCAGTAAATAACTCAACAAATTGATAAGAGAAAAATGTATATTTATTACAAATAAATGCACTAACACAGCAAAAGATAATAAAAAAAACAAAGAAAAATATAAGTTGGAGAGTGATATCAATTGGGAAGGATAAGAATTAACATTATAACGCAATCAGCAAGAAAAAGACATGAGTACTTGTCTATGCAATGACACAGTACCATAAAAGACTGATGTAAGGACTGCCAACTCCACTTCCTTTACATCCACCCCCAACACGTATTCGTTCCTTAATTTTCCTTTTAGTTTGCGCTTTTACGTCCTTCACAATTAATCGTTCATCCCTTCTCACATACACAGCCAGATTCATTTGCTCTTAATTTTTCTCTACTGACTCCATAGCACGCGATAACATGCCTCTTCCTCTTTTCCGTGTGTATATATGTATTTTTTTTTTCATTTTCGCCTTTTCTCTCACACAGACGCACACCATTTTCTATTTTCCCAGCACTTCTTAACCACTAAAGCGCTGCCAACCTGCATAGATGATAACAACCGCTTTCCATATGAGGAGATAGATTCTTCTGGTCCTGATAAAAGTCAGCCACTGGTGCTTTAAAATCAGCAGATTTAACAAAGAACTTAATACCTTACAAGTAAAGAACAAGAAAAAATGGACATTGCAGAGAGAAAAATGAGTCACGCGCCACACCTGGTGAAGTATTGGTCGGGCGGAGCATGAAGATATTTCACCGCACAAATCCTGAAGGGGTGAAAGAGAGAGGGAGAAAGAGAGAGAGAGAGAGAGAGAGAGAGAGAGAGAGAGAGAGAGAGAGACTTACTATCAAATGCCCTTCTTAAGTGTTGTATGCTTCACAGATGGAGAGGGAAAGTGAAGAAAAACTTGGTTGAGACATTAAAATCATCATATTTTACATTTGTATTTGCAGGAGGGACAAAAAAAGAGAATGAACAATTTTCCACTCGTTCTGTTCTTACGCAAATCAGGCTCAGAATTACAGGAGGAAATGTGATTGTAAGCTTGTTAGTGACTCTGATTCCTGGTATTTGCTTAATTTTTTTAATCTGATGACGTATTTTAATTATTTTCTTGATGTCTGATGCGATTTTTTCAACTCTGGCTTAACTTTTCGAAAGAGATTAGCTAAATATACATTTCACTTACCCTTTTACTTCAAAATATTGGTTAAAATTGAAAGAAATGGTCAGAATGAAACGTGCAAAATTTACTAACACATGTGATTGTACTGATAAAGTTAAGTGTGATGGTGAATGGTTGAAGATATTAAGGAGGATATCATAGACTGGGTAAGCGTGAAGGTACTTTATTTGAGATTATGTCAGTAGGAGTGAATGAGGTACAAAATACAGTCCTTACCATCTTTTTTTTTTTGCCGTTGTACATGTGAACCATACGCTGTTCAATCGATTTTCTATTTTTATTTTTGGTTGCAACACAGAAGAATTTATATTTCCACTTTGAAACTGTACTTATTGCAAATGGATAATGAAAGACTGAATAGGTGGATATATTAAAGTGAGGTACATAGGATGAAAACAGAGGCAACGAGATAAGAGAAGCAAAAATTTTGTGAATGTAAGGGATAATAATGTGTGCTGGGAAAAGGTATCGTTACTGAGTAGTGCAAAAAACGTCTGGAGGTTCCGTTGTTGAGGTCACCCTTCACAGAATCCAGTGTCAGACAATAGGCAGATAGTCCACTGTGGAGGTTAAACAATTGCGGCCCTTTTCTTACCTGTTGAGAATCCACAACAGGGCGATAACATAATATTTTTTTCATCAAGCTAGGGGGAGAGCAGCATAATGCCAGGGGTCAGGAAGACATGGAGGCGATTTGTTGTGGTCACCCCTTACGGGATTATGGCGTCTGGCTAGAGATAAATATAATATTTCAATGCGCAGTTAAAATTCTTCCCTTTGAATAAAACTTTTTAACTCTTTAGTTTGCAAACACATGACGCACTGTAGTCTTACACATAATTCTTAACGCCTTCACTCCGAGGGTAAATATATTCTTTTGTTATTGCAGACGCCAGATAGTTATATTCAACGTAGGAGACTTTTCAAACTGGGAAGACCAAGTAACGCTTTCATTTACTCCTTCATAACAAGAGGAGTCCCCTGAGCTGAATAAAATGGCCTGGAGGTAGATGGAATAAAGCAAAATACGCCATTGGACTGAAGGGTCTAATAAGGACAATAATACATGCTTCATCCTATGTTGTGACTACTATCTGTACAACAGTACGTTCATAGGAACTCGCACTATTTCTTTCATGAACCATCATACGTTGCAAATTCTGTTCACTTACTCATGTTTCTCCACTTACACTGCATTGCGTCAAATGCTACATTGTTTCTGAAGAACTTCCTTATTTCTGTTGTCTGCAGTAACTTTGGAAATCGGCGTTCGGAACCATCTGCAAGTCTTGCAAGAAATACTACGTATTGCCAGGAACAAACAAAACTTTATCCTCAAATAAGAAATATGAAATGTTAAATCAGTCATTGTAACAATTGTCATAGAGACAATGCATACCCTTCTCTTCGTCGAATTTCAATATTCATTCAGTAATTCAATCTTTCATTTCTCCAAACAGCCACATTTCTTTCACTGATATGAAAAATTATATCATTACTCTTTTCCCTTCGACAGTACCCGTCCACAACACATAATCCCAACACGTTTGCATGATCATCTTGCTTTATACTTTTTTTTTTCGTCAAAAGTGAAACAGCCTTTCATTTCCCACCTCTTTGGAGTGGCCGAAGGGCTCGAAACGTCTGAGGAGTCGAATTCAGGTGGTTCACTCTTGAGCATTTAAGCCGTATGAAACTACCCTATGTCCGGTGCTGTGCTTCACAGAGGATAAAGTTATTGACCACTAATAATTTTGAATCATGGTGCTTTATCGCACAATTTATTTCGATTAAACCCCAACAACGGTATTACCGGAGCGCCTAATGTGTATCTTTTATATAAAGAGGAACCCAAATATATTACAGTTCCTGGTACACGCTACCCCTTCTTGTCACCATTCTTCCGCAGACGTAGTCCATGACAGTTACTAGACCAGTCCGTTGAGTAAGATCAATCTTTCTACACTGTTAATATTCAGACCACTTCCTTTAACTTTTTTTGGAACTCTAAACTAACTTATTTCACTGTGGATAATGCCAAGGAAGAGTTAATCATATATTAGGAATCCGTAGCACCAAATGTAATAGGTCAACTTGTTCTTCTCAGTGACAGTGCCATGTCGTCACTCTGGACCTGCAAAGTCAGCGTTTAAAACAGACCAGCTTGTGCACGGTCCTTGAATGAATCTAATCAAAGTTCGGCGATAATTCTGGGAAAGTTAGAGGAAATGGAAAATTAAACGAAAAGGCCATGACAGTGCAGATGTGAAAGAGGGAAAGAGGGAATGAATACAAGAGAAAACTAAAATATATACATAGCTCTTAGGTTCCTGTCACCCACTCGTGGCCAAGGAAACTAGTCTGGCGTTAGAATAAAAAAAAAATGTCACAGCCATAAAAAGGAAAATGAAGAAAAACACTTTCTGCAAGAAGAAAAATGGCAATACATAAAGCAAAGAGGGTAAATGAGAGTTTACTGTAAAATTACATATCACAGCGCTGTAAATCACACACACACACACACACACACACACACACACACACACACACACCTCTTCTCTCGCGTGATTATATTCCTCAGTGTCCTTCTTGTCTTTTGCTTTAACTGTTATTTCCACATCGGTGTACTCCATTCGCCAGAAAACATCTCATTTCCTAAATATATTCACAGTCTTTCCCTCCTTCCCATTACGTATTAAAATTTTCTCACCACTTTCCTCCCGTTTGTTTCTTTTTGTCTCTCTTTCTGTCTGTCTGCCTCTCTATCTCGTCGCCAGGTCATTCCATTGAGAGAAAATGTATATACACTTTGCTCGTCACTGTCTGATTAGAGTCATTGTCTGCTCTCCCATATTCGTCTTCCGATTTCTCTATCCCATTCACATCCTTCAGGTATTTTCCTTTTGTTTTGCCTTCGTATTAGTATGTGTGTGTGTGTGTGTGTGTGTGTGTGTGTGTGTGTGTGTGTGTATGTGATATTGTAAATAGTGCATTTAAGTGAAAAACTCAAAATATTCAAAAGAATGCTGAAAAGGAATGTTATTTATATTTAAAAAAGAAAGTAGTGATGAAGTTAAAATCAAAATCACGAGGAGAAAAAAGATTGAGAACAATGGCGGCAAAGGACAGCGCAGAAAAATATTGTGCAATTTTCTGCCCCTGTCATATTGAGTTAACCGAAAATGAGTAAGTATGGACACCTCTCAAATTTTTCACATATGCTCTTCCATCGTTTTCATAACTTCCTTTTGTGGATAGTCAGAGGACTCAGAAATTACTATTTTGTCCTTCTCACATGACACATTGATATGGTCATAACATTTTCGTCAGACACTTCTAAAACCCGCATTCAATTTTCCGTCCATCTCTTCCACTACAGAATACCAACTGCTCACATAACCAGCTACTACGTTCCCCTGTCCTTAGATATTGAATATAATGCTTGCATCCCATTTCGTCTTTATAGTAAATCCTTGTTATACGATGCTGCGATAGAAAAGCAACTGTACAACGGTGTCTTATACCGAGGTGATTATAACATGAGTGCAAAGAAGATACGTTATGGGCCAAAGGTCACCCAACCAACAAAGCCTAAAAACAAGTTTTCAGCCCACCTAATTTGGTCCCCATATCTCCGATTTTACTGTTTTTGTTTAATCTATTTATTTGTTTATTTATTTTACTGTATCACGGTTGAATGTTATAGGAAGAGAAATAAGAAAGGTGGAATAAGATGTAAGAAAATAGGGAAAGCAAACACAAAAGGTTCCAACTCACATTAAGTGGCTCTTGGTGTGGTCCAAGTTGTCATCTTTGGTCCCTCCTGAGAGTGGGGGGCAGCTGGTGACCCTGAGCACTCACTCGTTGCCTTTAGAAACTGCTGCGTGAGGCGAGGGAGAGCGATGGTGAGAGGCGATTACAGACTATGCAAAAGAAGCTGGCTGCTCTGCCTCATAATACGATGGCCAAGAGTGGCCTGTTTCATTTGTGATGCACACAGGTCTTGTATTCGACACATAGTAACACTTGCTCCAGTGTTATCCATTT
>JAGKTI010007584.1:0-36356 GCA_018397915.1 Birgus latro
GGAATTTCTCTAATTATTTTTGTAATTCTCTTAACAAGAATGGGGCCAATATCAAGATGATTATGAAAGAAATACAAAACATGTTTGGACAGCTTTATGAACTACGAGAAGTAGTAATACTTCTAGATTCACAGCAGAGACAGATCTCCATGACAAGTTCCAGTCTGAAGGCTTTCTGCTATCTTTAGCTTACCTGGTGGACATCTTTAAAGTGCTGAATGCAATCAACCTTAAACTACAAGGGAAAACATCATCATCATGCACCACGACGCCACTCGAGCCTTCAAGGCCAAACTCGACCTCTGGAAATGTCGAATTCAGGATAGAAATACAGCCAGTTTTAGTAACTTGGGTTCTGCTTTCATTCACAGTTACCTTGAATCTGAGTTAATAATAATAATAATAATAATAATTATAATAATCACTCCTCTGACTGACAAAGCAGAATTAATCAAATACTTCTCAGATATAGACGAGAAGCGTGAGGCCTGGAAATTCATCAGGAACCCATTTCAATGTGAGGTAGCTGATGTTTCGGATGAAGTGCAAGAATATTTTCTTGAGTTAAAGTTCAACTCCTCAGCTGAGGAAGACTTCAAAGAATTGGATCTTGAGACGTTCTTGGTCAAGTACCTTCCTGTTTAACCTCCGATCTCACATCAAGCCCTTCGGATTCTGACAACGTTTGGATCCACGTATCTTTGTGAAGCTGCATTTTCCATGCTCATTGCTGTCAAGACCAAGTACAGAAACCGGCTGAACGTTGAAGGGGACTTACGTTGTACACCGTCTGGCATTCGACCACGCATTCAAGATCTGGTAGTTAAGAAGCAGTGTCAAGTATCTCATTTAATTAGTAAGAAAGTAACTTCATTCAATATGCTGGGTATATTGTTTGCACAGAATTCGTGCTCAATAAAATGACTAAAAACATCAATTTTTTCAGTTTTTCCTTAATATCTGGGAGGGAATTTTATCAACTGGGTTGAAGATGCGAGGGGGGCATGGAGGGAAGGACCAGCTACTAAAGGGGGCGTGGTAGTAAAAAGGTTAAGAACCACTGATTCAATACAACCAGAATAAAGTCATGAGATGTATTATCAATGAAGGTGCGTTACAGCACTCTTGGGTTACTGAGTTTTAGTGTACAGTTATCTTGATAGTGATTTACAAACGATCTCCTTACTTTGCCCTAATTGTGCTCTCGGGCATTCTCTATCCCCTTCTCTGATGTGAAGGGCTTCTTTCTGCCATTATATACAGGTGGGAAAGGATGTTTAGGTAAGGTAGTAGTGTCTAATCGATCTCCTGTGGGCTTCCACGTGTTTGAATACATCATGAGTTTCTTGGTTGTTTGGACTACAAGGATATTTTGAGAAACATCATATGTTAGGATTCTTGATAGTCTGGGACAACAGACTGTGTACAGATGTCATTGAAATCAGACACTACATCCTGTACACTGTATTATGAGATATATACTAATGCTTATATAATATCTACAACTACGCTGAAGTGGATCCATCGTTGGGAGGAGAGCGGAACCTTAATGATTTGGGTATGTGGTAATATTTGGGTAAAATTACATGTCACTGATATAATTTCTACTTCATGTCATATTTTTCAGGTGTTTAGTTTGGTGTTTGATTTGTTCTGTTAGTTGGCGTGATAAGAATGCAGACCCAGGTCCCAAGCGACTACCCAGGAGGAGGACGAGAGGATCATCCGGGCTGTGGAAGCTAATCCCTTCACCAATGCGAAGGCTATTAGGGAAGACCTGGGTTTAGAGGCATCGGCAACCACAGTGAGACGATGACTGCACGCGGAAAGAATTCATCACAGAGTACCCACTAAGAAGGAGCGCCTCACCAATGCCCACAGCCCTGCCTGACTTACCTTCGCCCAGCAGTATGTGGCCAAAGATATTGGTTTTTTGGAGAGGACAGTTTTCAGTGATGAGAAAACTTTCTGTTCCACCAACCATGGTCGCATTCATATGTGGTGGAAGAATGACACCAGGTAACCAGGAACACCCATAACAATGTAAATTTGATAAAAAGTCAGACTGAACATACCCTGTCGTTTCGTTTTTGAAGGCTCCAACATGCTTGCATGTGTCGACCTTGGTCACCTAATGGCGGGTCTCCACGCTGCTCGATTTCTGGCAGCCTCCCTATTCAATCCCTTAGCCCTTAAGTCACATTTAATGACCTCATCCCATGTCTTTCTCGGTCTACCCCTCCCCCAATATTAACACTTCTCACCCTCTGTACCCAATTATCATCCCCCATCCTCTCCATATGTCCAAACCACCTCAGCCTACCTCTCCTCATCACAACACCAATACACTCCAGTCCCATCCTACCTCTCAACTCTTCTATCGTAAACCCAGCCCCCCCAGGCCTTGCACGCAGGGACGCGCTGCACATCCACCTAATCATTGTCATTTCTGTACGTTTAAACCTGCGAATATCTTCTTCCTTTACTGCCCAGGTCTCACTACCATACAGCATCACACTCCTAACACATGCTGCATACAAAGACCCCTTAGCACGTAAGGAGAGTCCTCTCAATGTCAGGAGAGGCAACAGCTCCCTGAACTTCTTCCAACCACTTCTCACTCTAGCAACCGAGCTAACTCCAGCCCCACCTCCGGCACATAACATGTCTCCCAAATAACAAAACTCCTCCACACACTCAAGAGACTCACCTGCAAGTTCAACCCTCTCACGCCTAACAATCTCTGCCTGCTCTCCCCGACACACCGCACACATGAAATCAGCATTATCTCGCAGTCTACCTCTAATACCACTACATCTCTTGTGCACCCACTTATCACAAACACTGCACAAGATGGAATTACTTCCCACACCCATGTGGCAAACTGCACATGGCCACTCTCCCTCTCCTCTGATTGTACCGCCACCAACCCTAGATATCATCACTTTTGTTTTATCTGCATTTACCCTTAAGCCCTTGTGCCCCATACCATCTCTCCACTTCTTAAATCTTTCCTCAGCCTCCCCTTCATTCTCAGCAATCAACACCAAATCATCAGCATACAACATCTCCCATGGGAGTCCATCTCTGAAGTCACGTGAGAGGGCTTCAAGCACCATGATAAACAACAAGGGACTCAAAACTGACCCCTGATGCACACCAACATTCACGGGAAACTCATCACTCAAAGCTCCATTCACCCTTACCTGAGTGTGAGCACCCACGTACATGGCCATAACCACCCTAACCAGCCACTCTTCCAACCCTAGCTTTCTCATTGCCCACTTCACCACCTCTCTAGGGACTCTGTCAAAGGCCTTTTCCAAATCAACAAAAACAAAATACAATTCCCTTTTCTTGCCAATATATTTTTCCTGAAGCTGTCGAACAATGAATATGGCATCAGTGGTCCCCCTGCCTGGCATAAACCCAAACTGCATCTCACTGATATTCACTCTTTCTCTAATCATACCTTCTAGAACTCTCTCCATTACTTTCATTATCTGATCTAAGAGCTTTATACCTCTGTAATTTCCCCTTTCCAGGGCATCACCCTTCCCTTTGTACACATTTACAATTACACTCTTCAGCCAATCATCTGGGACAACACACTCATATATAATCATATTTATCAGGTCAGTGACTAACCTGACCCCAATATCTCCTGAGGCCTTCAACATTTCGGCAGTCAACCCAGACACACCTGCCGCCTTCCCCACCCGCATCCTGCCTATTGCCCCACTCACAGTAGCAGCGTCAATCAAAGGCCAAGGCACAAACACTGGATCAGCTGGCTCCAAACCTTCCCTATCCCAATCAAACTCCTCATTCAACAACCAGCTATAATGCTCTCTCCGGTAGGAAGGATTATCCCAAAATGCTGTAAAGCCGCATCATTTTCAGTTTTAAATATCTAATGTAATACTAATACATCTTCATTTCCTAATTTGGTGATTTCCCCCACAGAAATCATAAACTAGCCTTCCCCAGCCTTGCACATCTAGGTCCCATTCATAACTGCACTTGATGTACACTAATGTCCGTTGAATATTCATCTCTCCTTCTTCTTGCTGTTGTCCCATCTCTCCTGTCACACTCTATTTTTTTGTCAGTCTGACTGTCAATATCCATCTGTCATATTATATCTCTATCTACACACTCATATAATGATCTATATAATTAGATCTTATTTTGTATATGCATTAAAAACTTCTGACAGAACATACCCAATGACCCCCTTTGACATCCGAGATTGTCAAAATCCCTTCTATTCATTCCCCCCCCCTCAAGAATCAATGGTTGTCCCTCTCGCCCTACTTGCCCCACCCCCTAACCTGCCTTTCATTCCAAACTACACCCTCCGAATGCATTCTGTAAGTAAGCCACCGAGAAGTTTAGTGAACGTGTCAGTACTGACTGGCTTAAATATTGTTCAGTTGTGTCTACTTCAGATACGAGCGGCGCAACATATATGAGCAGGTGCGGAGTGGACGAGTCATGGTCAATGTGTGGGGGTATACGACTGTGCATGGGGTGGGTGACATCTTTCAAACAGAGGGCTGCTTCATGGCAAGAAAATATACTGAAATACTTGAGGAACGTTTCCTACCATCCCTCCGAGATCGGGATTTCCCCTTCCCTCCCGGACCTATTACTTTTGTTCATGACCGCTGCCCTATCCATATGGCCAGAAGAGTGAAAGAATGGCTTGCAGCTCAGGATAATTTACAGGTGCTACAGTTGCCAACTAGGGGCTGCGATATGAACACCATAAAAAATCTATGGGGTTCTATTGTGAACACATGGGAGCCGGAACGTGAGAGGACCACAGCGCAGCTGCTGCAGCATGCCAGGGCACAGTGGGAGATTTTCTGAGGCAAGCCAGAGATAGTGAGGAGGCATGGTGCCTGTATGTCTGAGCACTTGCAGGCTGTCATTGAGAAGGAGGGTGGCTGGATGCGATTCTAATGATGTGTTCAGTATGAAGAAATTAAAATATAATCTATGATATTTTAAACCATAGTGTTTTTAAATAATTAAATACTTCATGCTGGTTCTCCATCCCAAATCAGTAAATACAGTATTCAGTTGTTTATAATTAATAACAGGTTGCAGAGTTTAAACCCAACATAGGGTTATCGTAGTTTATTATGGTTTTGTTAACTATATATTGATTAAAATGTAGTAAAACCAATGATTGTTCACAACTAAATAACCTGTTTATCATTTACAGTGCGGTGCCTACATTTCCAGTCAGATTTTGGTGTGGAAGGCTTCGTGAGAAGGACGTGTGGAAATTTCACCTACACTGACACATCATGTTACCTGTGTCAAATGAAACTCTTGTTGCACTGATTCACTGTTTCAGTGGGAAAGTCAATGTCCTTACATAATCCTCCAAATCTGGTGATAATTTTGCTAATGCTAGGGTCTGATTATCTGGCCTAGTCAATAATTTCCGATGACATTATCAAGCTAAAAAAAAAAAAATCTTGCTATATTTCATGGGTTGTATTTGTATATAGATCCTGTTTACATTAAAAAATTACATGCAGTAGCAGACTTCTGGCAACACTGAGGGTGGTGGGAGGACGAGTGAGATGGGAGAGGTAGAGAGAGGTAGTGTGGGGATGGGGGAAAGAGGGCAGATGGAGTGTGAGTGGGTAGGGTGGGGAAACATAGACGGAAGGGTCACTGAGTAGTCAAGGGTCTCCTCAGCTACAAAACAATATTCTCTGGGAACCAATAAAACAAAGAGATTCATCAGAAAATGTCTCGACTGATGCCGACTAACAAATTTGGATTTACTTGTAACATTTTTTCCTTTTACGTAGGTGGTGGAAGGTTTGATTTATTAATATACTAATATCTTCACTACTTCAAGATACTCAGACTCATTCTTTAACCCCTTAACCGGGGGTCATCACTTTCGTGACAGTCAGGTGCAATGGATCATACCGTGGGGCGTCACTTGAGTGACTGTGTTATTTTTAGTTCCCCCGGGCTTTCAGGCGGTGACTTGTATCATCTATCAACACTGCCAATGTCCAACAATAGTCAGAGCTGCTAATGTCATCAGTACAGTAATCTCTCTACTATTCGAATGCCCAGTATTCGGATGCATCACTATTCGGACAACGTGGGCTGTCCGACTCCCAAAATGCCCCAAAATGTGAAAAAATCGGGAAAAAATCCAATTTTTTTGGACCGCGTCAGTTTGAATTTCCCGCGTGTGCCGATAGGCTGTGTTTTAGCGCGTTGTGCCTGTCTGCCCATCTCATTTCCCGCTCCGCTCCTGGCTCGTAAACATGCTCTGACAATGGCGGCTAAAGTGATTGGTTTTGTGGTGATACCCTACCTCCTGCAGGGCTTGATGCTGCTCTTCACCTTCTTCATCATGTGTGTGATAATGGCCCCTGAGAAGAGGAAGAAAGTGGTTCTGACTCTGGAGAAGAAGAGGGAGTTGTATTGGAGAAGGTGGACGCCGGGTGGCCGACATCACAGATCCTACGTGACTTCAACCTCCCTCGCTCCACTTTGTTTGATATCAAGAAGTCCCGAGACAAACTACAGCAGTACACGGCTGATTTCGCTTCGAAGACCAGACGAAACGTGGAGAGGAAGGTGATGTTTACTCGTAAGTATGCTGAGATTGAATAAATTCTCCAGGACTCGTCACTAAACCACACGGGAATTTACTGTTATGTACAGTGCAGTGAAGTGATGTGATGCAAGGTATGCAAAAGAAAACGTTGTGGAAAGTGCTTGTGAGAAGTGCTGGTGAGTGTAAAGAGCACCGGAAGTGCTAAGGTGTCAGGTGCAAGGTCTTCCTGTCAGAGTCTGAGATGATCGAGCGGGTTATACATAAGGACGGCGGCATCATTCTCGTAAGTACCCTAACTTCATCAAAATTCCTTGTTTTGTTCTTTCCATATCAATAATCTCATGCATAAACTATGTGAAAGATGATTTTCATAATGATTTTCATGTCTAACCTGTTTTCATCATGCTGTAAATGTGTAAAAAAAATTACCCTAAATGTTAATCATATTTTCCTGCTATCAATTTAATTTTTTCATGCATGGTTTTTAAGTGCACCAGCTATGAAAAAGGTGAATGCCTTTGATTTCTGTGCAAGATGATTACCATAAAGATTTTCATGTCTAGCCTGTTTTCATCATGCTGTACATGTGTAAAAAAATTACCCTAAATGTTGATCATAATTTCCTGCTTTCAATTTAATTTTTTCTTGCATGGTTTTTAAGTGCACTAACTTTGAAAAAGGTGAATGCCTCTGATTTGTGTGCAATATGATTACCATAAAGATTTTCATGTCTGACCTGTTTTCATCATGCTGTAAATGTTTTAAAATATTACCCTAAATGTTAATCATAATTTCCTGCTTTCAATTTAATTTTTTCATGCATGGTTTTTAAGTGCACCAGCTTTGAAAAAGGTGAATGCCTTTGATTTGTGTGCAAGATGATTACCATAATGATTTTCATGTCTAACCTGTTTTCATCATGCTGTAAATGGGTTAAAAAATTACCCTAAATGTTAATCATAATTTCCTACTTTCAATTTAATTTTTTCATGCATGGTTTTTAAGTGCACCAGCTATGAAAAAGGTGAATGCCTTTGATTTGTGTGCAAGATGATTACCATGAAGATTTTCATGTCTAACCTGTTTTCATCATGCTGTAAATGCGTAAAAAATTACCCTAAATGTTAATCATAATTTCCTGCTTTCAATTTAATTTTTTCATGCATGGTTTTTAAGTGCACCGGCTTTGAAAAAGGTGAATGCCACTGATTTGTGTGAAAGATGATTACCATAAAGATTTTCATGTCTAACCTATTTTCAGCATGCTGTAAATGGGTTAAAAAATTACCATAAATGTTAATCATAATTTCCTGCTTTCAATTTAATTTTTTCATGCATGGTTTTTAAGTGCACAAGCTATGAAAAAGGTGAATGCCAGTGAATTTCATGTGCCGTCATAAGCTAACCTAACCTAACCTAACCATTTTTTTGGTAACAATTTACATCATTTACTGTATCTGATGCTTTGTATCCAATAATTTAGTGCATAAAATGTGAGAAAAGATGATTTCCATGTCCAATACTTACTTATACAGTAATCCCTCCACTATTCGACATAATAGAGCCATAGGCATGTCCGGATATTGGTCTTGTCCGGATATTGGCCCTGAAGCTCCAGAATTGGTCATTCATGACGCTAACCTAACCTAACCTAACCTAAATCAGAAAACTACCTACCTACCTCCCTACCGGACATGCATAGCACTTATTTAAGTCCCCTTTCACATAAATAATGCACACAAAGCATGAATTAACTGAATTTTAACCAAAAAATGATGATTTAGAGGTGAGTAAGGCATAGGTGCTCACAACTTGCCAGCAAGTGTAAGTAAGTATCAGACATGGAAATCACTATGAAAATCACCCTTTCTCACACCATATGCATTAAATAATGGACATAAAGCATGAATTCATTGAATTTTAACCCAAAAATGATGATTTTGAGGTAAGTAAGACATAGATGTTCATGAGTTGGAAGCTAAGTGTAAATAAGTATGGGACATGGCAATCACTATGAAAATCATCATTTCTCACATCTTATGCACTAAAATATGGGATACAAAGCATCAAATAAATAAATTGTTATCAGAAAAAGAGTTAGGTATGGCAAAGGTGTTCACTGTTCACCAACAGCACCAGTCATTCTTGACACTAACCTAACCTAACCTAAATCAGAAAATCACCTACCTACCTCCCTCCCGGACATGCAGAGTACTTAATTAAGACCCCATTCACATAAATAATTGGCACAAAGCATGAATTAATCAAATTTTAACCCAAAAATGATGAATTTGAGGTGAGTAAGGCACTTCACGAGTTGGCAGCTTAGTGTAAGTGTCGGACGTGGCTATCACTATGAAAATCATCATTTCTCATATCTTATGCACTAAAATATGGGTTACAAAGCATCAAATAAATAAATTGTTACCAGAAAAAGAGTTAGGTATGGCAAAGGTGTTCATTGTTCACCAACAGCACCGGTCTTTCTTGACCCTAACCTAACCTAAATCATAAAACCACCTACCTACCTCCCTCCTGGACATGCATAGCACTTAATTAAGACCCCATTCACATAAATAATTGGCACAAAGCGTGAATTAATCGAATTTTAACCCAAAAATGATAATTTTGAGGTGAGTAAGGCAGACATGATTATTACTGAGAAAATCACCTTTTCACAGCCTATGCACTCAAATATGGGACACAAAGCATGAAGTAAATAAAATGTAACCAGAAAAATTATGATTTAGAGGTGTGTGGGGCAAAAATGTTCACCAATTGACTAGATAGTGAACGTATGTAAGGGACATGGTAATCACTGAGAAAATCACCTCTTTCACAGCCTGTGCACTCAAATATGGGACACAAAGCATGAAGTAAATAAAATGTAACCAGAGAATAAGGATTTAGAAGTGATTATGGAAAATATTTAGCAGCTGACAATGTTTACTTACAGTCCATGATTGTTGTTTACCCCCATCTCTAAGGTTTTTACAGTGGTCATAATTGCTCTTGAAGCATGTCCAGTAATCCAGTGTTTACACTTAATCCTTAGCACTGTGACTTTTTATTATTTAAACAAGCACGAAAATACCGCAAACGATCGGACAGCCATCCACTGTTCACAGGAGTTGAGACAGAACTAGTAGGAGGGAGACTGAGCGGGAAGGGAGCTAGTCGGCGCGGGCGGGAAATTCAAACTGACACGGTTGGAAAAAATTGGATTTTTTTTCTTTTATTCTTTTTTTTGGGGGGGGGGGGGGGGGGGGCATCAGCCCACAATGTCCGGATAGTGAAGTATCCGGATAGTGGACGTCCGGACAGTAGAGAGATTACTTATGCTGGCAAGTTCTGACCACCTATGCCTTACTTACCTCTAAATCATCATTTTTTGGTTAAAATTCAATTAATTCATGCTTTGTGTGCATTATTTATGTGAAAAGGGACCTAAATAAGTGCTATACATGTCTGGTAGGGAGGTAGGAAGGTAGTTTTCTGATTTAGGTTAGGGTCATGAATGACCGGTGCTGGAGCTTCAGGACCAATATTCGGACAAAACCAGTCTCTGGACATGCCTTTGGCTCTATTACGTTGAATAGTGTAGGGATTACTGTACTCCCATCCACTGTCGACAATTTAGCCATTTCCCCCCACTCTAGACTCCCATCCCTACCTCCCCTCCATTACCCTCTCGTGTCATCTGCTAAGCCGCTCTGTGTTAAGTAAATTTTCCCCGGATTTTTCCACTGTTTTCATCCATTGAAATGAGACCTATGCCCTATTCTTATACAAAATAATATATATATATATAAATAATAAGGTAATTGATAGTGCCATACACCTGGAATTGGCTAATTATCATGGCAACATCCAATCTGCACTCGTTCGCTAATTTCCCCGATTTTTTCCCCGTGAATATGCCGTATGAGCTACTCTCGTAATACAATTGTATATAAGAAAGGAAGGGAGAAGCCTGAGTGATATTTATATTCACCTATAACTACCTAATTTATTATGTATTGTCTAGATTTCCTGCGACTTATTTCTTAGCATATACATTAGCAGCTGACATTTTCAACTCTTGGCTACTGAGACAGAGGCAGTTCGCTATCATGTTTCACGGTGAAATGACGCTCCTCCATTTCTGCCGCTTTTGCACCTATTATAAAAGGCCCTGTGGCCTCTACCCCTACTAAACATTATGTTGGAAGCGGTAAAGGACTGTAGATATATATAAGTGTAATAAAGTACTAGAAATAATAAAGTGTGAGTGTGTATATGAGTAAGAAATCACAGAATACCAGCGGCGAATTAGCGCGAGTGGGAGGCTCGGACACACTCGTATTTTACATTGCTTTCACATTTTTTTTTTTTTTTTTTTTAGTATGGATTTCAAACTACTTAGAAGTCATTGAATACCGTTTCTAGTGACAATATCTGGCAGTGGTATTTAGATTAGGGGATGTCGGGAAGTGTAAAGTGGAGACTTAGTTACCCAACTTCAGAAGTCTCCACAAGTCCTACGGTAGTCAACGAGTGCTAAAAAAACATCCCAGGAGAAAGCTGAATGTATGTGCCATATGCATATGTAATTATAATATTCTAGGACTAATAACTGATTTTTGGCAAATATTTTAAAAAAGTCAGTCGGAGCGCAAATATCCCCGCAGGAATGACACGGCATGCCTCCGAGAACCCCGCGGTGTAGGGGTTAATGACTGGGTTACATTAGGCACATGCTAGTCATAGAGGTGGATGAAATTCCCTCATATTATCTGAATAGGAGACACCTAATACCTGACTCTATGAGGGAAGAAGGCTGGCAACACGTCTATGTAGAGCAGGACGAAGGTGTGTGGTCAGTTGGTAGCGGTGTGTGAACCCTCACGCTACAATATTGGCAAAATATATATTAATTCATTATAAAAGCCATAAAATTAAAGTTTCTCGTCCTCAGTTTAGGAATATCATCCTCATTTGCGGTTGAACTTTCTACCATAATAAGGCATAACAATACCAAATAGCACGGAGTCAGTGGTGCACGACCATGACATTAAATGATCATGGATTTTATATGTAATATGCTTTTCCCCCCTCCCTTTCCTATTAACCGGCTGGGTAAGATTTACTACATGACTCACCAATAAATCATTAATCGTCAATACTTGACGGCATGGAAATTCCAATGTTACATCGTCTGTATCAATTTTGTATAATAAAACTAATCCCTTGGTTTGTAGCATTATAGTTAGACTTAGACTAAAGAAGAAAACTCAAGGTTACATTTGGCTTTATTGCTTTATTTTCTGTCAACTGCCTACTGCAATAATTCTCTCCCTTTCCAATAACGCAACTCTATTGCTGTTGAGGCTCTCCCACCTCTCCCCCAACCCAACCCCCCGTTCCATCTCCATTCAGTAGTGAGAGGTTCAAATCACAATCACATGTGGTTCGGAATTCAAACCTTGGGCAGAGCCAGCATTGGCAACGGTAGGTGGTAAACGCAGGAGTGGAGCCAACTGTACATCAAGTCCTCTTATTCTGGTGCTTTCCTTTACATGTTGCATTAGGAAAATCTCCTGCACGAGATCCAGGAGCTTTTGGTCCCAAGAGCTTTCCTGGCTTCTTACATCTACAGAATTCCAATTTATATTTGTATTAAAATCTCCAGGTAGTATAATTCTTTCCAATTTCTCCTCCATTCTATGTAGTAATGCTCTTAAATTCTGCCAGATCCTCATATTTGCCTCTTTCCTATGTGTTTGATCTGGGTTGCATGTATAAATCTGCCACAATTATTTTCCCTTCAGATGTATTAATCATAATTCCTCCTCCTTTTTTTAAGTTCCTATCTCTTCTCCATTTATTGTATTCCTCTAGGTTTAGGATGTCATTTGATATCCTAGGTGTTAATTGTGTTTCAGTTAGGCAAATAATATGTGGTTCATTTTCTCTGATGTAATCATTCGTCTCTTAATAATTTAGATACCATTCCAACTACATTTGAGTATATCAACTTAATCATCTTGTTTACATACTTGTCATGATTTGGGTCTACTACCTTCCTCCCTTTTATTCCCTCCTGGTTATGTACCACTTTCGAACCTGCAATCAAATTATTTTGTAAAAAAATGTATTTTTCTCCTCCCCTGCTCTTCCCTCGTTCTTTGTTTTTGCTTCTTCCCTCTTCTCTTTTAGTAGTTCCAGTTCCTCTTGAGTTAGGCATCTTTTTATCCATTCAGTTTTGAATTCCTCTTTTTCCATAAGTTTCTTTGCATTTTTTAGTATCTCTTCCACAGTGTTTACATTCTGGAAGGTTACTTTTAGGGGCCTTGACTTATTTCTCTCATATTTCCCTAGCCTTTCGTGCTCCTCTATGTCTTTATTACAGATTTCCTCTGATACTTCCTTCAATATGCTCACTGCATTTGCCATCTCCTTTTTGTCTCTAGAGATCTTGTTTTTTATTACTTCCTCCTCTAAACCAGTGATTACTATAGATTTGTTGATGTCTGGTGAACTTCTGACCAATTTGAGATTGTTTTGGATTATTCTTTTCACTTCCTTTTTAATGCTTTTTTTCTTTAACTCTTGTTTCTAAGTCTCTCTTTACTTTCACCATTTCAGCATATGTGGTTTCCACATCATTTTTGTAGCTCTGCACCATTTCATTCGCCTGGGTTAGCGTCTCCTCAATATCACTGCTCTGATCTATCACATTGCTTACTTGCCTAATTGTCTACTGTATCATTTTTGAACTCTTCCATGATACTCTGGTGGTTGAAAACGCTACTTGCCTTTTCACTAATTTTCCTTCAAAGTGAACCCACTTCAACTGTCAGCTCATCTATTGTTGTGTCTTTCTTGTTGACTTCCTTTACTAATTTTTCTATTTCCTCCTTCTGCATGTGCAACTGCTTCTTAATTTCATCCATTTCATTCTGAAATGCCATGTCCAATCTGTTTACCCGATCTAACAGCTTATTGTAAGTCTCCATTTCAACCAGTTCCTGGTAGAAGTCATCATCCTCTTTCTATCCCCTTTCTTTAGCTCCTTCCAAACTTGCTTTACTGAAGTAGGTGGACATCATGTGGTGCTAAGAGCACAGACTCTACTTACATTCCCTGGTGCAGACAAAACAATCAGCTGATGCTTGCTAGGCATTCCTGCACTACTTTGTTTATTTTGCTATTTGAAAAACACTCTTACTTAAAACTTCCCCTATTATATTAGGACACCATTTAGTTTAACTTGGTACAGAGCTTGATTCATATAAAGATACTAATTTAGGTATAGCCACCTGGCCAGGCTGGCCAAATGCGGAGCGATGTGACGTGCATCCTGCCTGCCCGGCACCTCTCGTGTGTGTGTGTGTGTGTGTGTGTGTGTGTGTGTGTGTGTGTGTTCTTACCTAATTTTACCTTTACAGGAATGAGTCAAGCTCGTACTGTCCCATGTATTAAACCATTTTTGTCATACATATCCTTAAATTTATTAATAGTTTTGGCACACACCATTTCATTTGGTTTTGTATTCCATCGATAAGTTACCCTATTTGGGAAACTGAATTTCCTTACATCATTGTCACCTCTCCTTTTATGCAGTTCTTGCAATATCCCCTTGCTGATGCCTCCCCATAGACTTAATGATGTCTATTTTCTCTTTCTCTGAGATACATTTATATAGCATAATCATGTCTCCTCTTTTCCTTCTCTCTTGGAATGTTGGTAGGTTCAGTTTTTCTAGTCTTTCTTCAAAGCCTAGATCTTCTAAGCTTGGTACCCATCTTGTAGCAGCCCTCTGTACTCCTTCAATCTTAACTATTGTATGTGTTTTTTGAGATGAGACTTCCAGACCACTGATGCATATTCCGGGGTTGGTCTGATGAATGGTGTTATTATCTTTCTCAGAATGTCTTCATTTATATATGTGAATGTTATTCTCATATTGGCAAGCAGTGTGTGAATGTCTCACACCTTTTCATTTATGTGGTCAGCCGGAGATGGTCTATTATTGATCACTCCTAAGTCCTTCTCCTTTTCTGTTATGTGTAGGGTTGAACTTCCTAGCTTATAATCCGAATCTATTTTTTTCCACTTTTACCAAACTTAATTACATGGCGTATGTCCACATTGAATTCCATTTATCATCTATTGCTCCATTCATGAAGCTTATTTAATTCTTCTTGTAGCTCTCTCCAAGAGTCTGTGTTAATATGGGAGATGGCAGTTATGGCCTACTCTTTTCCATGCTTTTGTTCACTAAGGGTTCAACTCGTTTATTATGGTTAATTACATGGCATATGTTCACACTGAATTCCATTTGCCATCTATTGCTCCATTCATGAAGCTTATTTAATTCTTCCAGTTCTTTGCAAGAGTCTGTGTTCAATTTGAGAGATGGGGGTTACGGCCTACTCTAACCCATGTTTTCATTCACTAGGGGTTCAACTCGTTTATTATGGTTAATTACATGGCATATGTCCACACTGAATTCCATTTGCCATCCATTGCTCCATTCATGAAGCTTATTTAATTCTTGCAGCTCTCTGCAAGAGTTTGTGTTCAATATGGGAGATGGGCATCACGGCCTACCCTTTCCCATGCTTTTGTTCACTAGGGGTTCAACTCGTTCATTATGGTATTACCCCCTGCTCGTTCACAAGGCAAATCGTTTACTCTGGATACGTTCATTGTGTGATGGCACTGCACTAAAAACATAATTTGTGCTAGCACTGAGCCCTATGGAACTCCACAAGTTACTTCCCTCTATGATGGGTAATTTCCCCTTACTACTGTTCTCATTTCCCATTTTTTGAGAAAATCCTGCATCCAACAGAACAGATTACCTTGGATTCCTCCTTGATGATACAATTTCCATAAAAGTCTTTGGTGTGGTGAACTGTCAAATGCTTTCTTAAAATCTAAACAGATACTGTCCACCCAACCCTCTCTTTTCTATGGTGCTTATGCAACTTTACCATAGTAGATTAATAGATTTCTAACACATGATTTTCCTTTTCTAAAACCAATCTGTCTTTCTGCTATTATAATGTATTTTTCTAGATGGTTTACCCAGGTGTATTTACCTAATTGTATTGACCTAATTGTGATATACAGGAAATGAGCTACGCTCGTGGGGTCCCGTCTCTGTTTCTCAATAAGTCAAATTTAGCTTTAAACTCGTTTAAGTTTTTAGACTGGACGATCTCTTTGTCCAGTCTATTCCACAGGTCTATGCATCTATACGGAAAACTATATTTCTTGATGTCCTTCAAGCAGCGCGGCTTCTTCAGTTTCAGTCCATGTCCTCTTGTTGCTCTCTTATCCCATAAAAACAGATCTTCTCTATCAATTTTATCTACTCCCATCATGGTCCTGAACACTGCAATCATGTCACCCCTCTCTCTCCTTTCCTCTAAGGATGGCAAATCCAGCCTTTCTAGCCTCTCACTATATGACCGATCTGCCAAACTGGGGACCATCTTGGTTGCTGTTCTTTGTATTCTCTCAATCTTGTTTATATCTTTCTTTTTGTGTGGGGACCACACTACTGCCGCATATTCTAACCTGGGGCGGATCATGGCCACTATCAGTTTTTTCATCATCTCTTCATTCATGTAATGAAATGCCACTCTTATGTTGGTCTAGAGTTTATATGTCTCTCTAACTATCTTGTTGATGTGTTTTTCAGGTGACAAACTATCCTGGATCAGCACTCCTAAATTTTTCTCTTCTCTCACTTTTGTGATTGGTTCATTACCCATCATATAGTTCAGTGATGGTCTCTTGGTGCTTTTACCCATTTCCAATATTTTACATTTTTTTGCGTTGAATTTCATTTCCCACATCCGGCTCCAGTCATGTATCCTATCCAGATCCTCCTGCAGCATTTTACAGTCCTCCTCAACCTCTACCTTCCTCAAGATCTTGGCACCATCAGCAAACAGACTTGCATAACTGTTTACTCCATCTACCATATCATTTATGTAAATCAGGAACATTACTGGTGCCAACACCGAGCCCTGTGGGACACCACTTGTTACTTCTCTCCATCCAGACATCCTGTCCTTTATTACTGTCCTCATTTGTCTGTCTCTCAAAAAGTCTTTCATCCATTCCAGGAGGTTACCCTTCAGTCCTCCTATATGCTCTAGTTTCCCCATTGGTCTCTTATGGGGTACCTTGTCAAAGGCCTTCTCCAAATCTAAATATACACAATCCACCCAACCGTCTCTCTCCTGCAGCACATCAATCGCTCTTGAGTAAAAGCTCAACAAGTTGGAAACACATGACCTTCCACTTCTAAATCCAAACTGACTTTCAGTCAAAATATTCATCTCTTCCAGATATTTTATCCACCTATCTTTCAGAACCTTCTCGCACAATTTTGCAACCATGCTGGTTAGGGACACTGGTCTATAGTTCAGGGGTTCTTCCTTGTTTCCTCCCTTGTAAATTGGTACCACATTTGCTCTCTTCCATTCCCGAGGCACTTTCCTTTCTTCCAGCGAACACACAATTAAACTGTGAATCTTATCTGCCAGTTGGTCTCTGCATTCCTTCAGTACCCAATTTGAAATTCCATATGGTTCTGGGGCTTTCCTAACATCTTGAGTTTCCAGTAATTTGTACACTTCCTGCACTTCCACTTTTATATCTTTTATCACTACACTCCTAGTCACTCCCTCCCCCTCCACAAACTCCCCTTCATTAGTAAAAACTGACTGGAAACGTTTGTTCATTATTTCAGCTTGCATTGCCGCATCATTATAGACCTATCCTTCTACTTTCAGTTTGGTGATTCCTTCCTTTTGTTTCAATTTGCCATTAACAAATCTATAAAACAATTTGGGTTCGTCCTTACATTTGTCGATTATACCTTTTTCAAAGTTCCTTTCTTCCTCTCTACGAATTCTTGTATATTCATTTCTAGTTCTTTTATATTCTTCCTTTGTTCTGTTATTACCTCTCTTTCTCCATTTGTTCCATGCCATGTTCCTCTCTTTTTTTGCTATAGTACACCTTCTATTAAACCACTCCTTTTTCCTGTATTCTTTCCCACTTACTCTTGGAACATATTTATCCACTCCTGAATTATAGAGGTCTAGAAAGATATCCCACTTCCTCTGAATCTCTCTTGTTTCTCTGAATTTTCTCCAATCTGCATTTTCAAAAAATTTACTCAATTCCGTAAAGTTTGCTTTCCCAAAGTTGTATCTTCCCTGCCTATGGAGCTCATCTCTTGGCACCACGTTCCCTATTATCATCTGGAACTCGATGACCACGTGATCACTTTTTCCTATAGGACACATATATTTCAAGGATTCAATTACGTCAGGTTCTTTGGTTAGCAGTAAATCTAATCTTGCTGGGGTGACATCACCTCGGAATCTTGTCTCTTCTGTGACCCACTGCGTCATTACATTATTCATCACAATGTTTAACAATGTAGTGCCCCACGAATCTTCGCCGCCTCCTGAGTCCCATTCCTCCCAGTTCACCTTTTTTTTACAATTAAAATCACCCATTAGAATTATATTGCTGCTTTTCTCAATCACTTTCTGTAGGTAACTAACCATGTCTGACAACATCTCCTGGTATTCATCATCAGTCCATGCTCTTGTCTTAGGTGGAACATATACTACTGCTATATCTCTCTTACAGTTCTCTCCAGTTTCTAATTTCATGTTTATCACTTCAGCCCTACCCTCTCCCATTTCCACACAATCTATATTTAAGTTATTCTTCACTGCTATCATCACTCCTCCTCCCATTTTTTCTTTTCTCTCTCTTCTCCACAATTTGTATTTGCCATCTCCCATATGGATATCAATATTCTCTCTTAACTTGGTCTCTACAAAGCACATAAAATCAGGTTCTTGTACCCTCAAGAAATCGTTGATTTCTAACATTGCCGATATTAATCCATCAACATTAGTGTACGCCACTTTTAAACTTTTTTCGATATTACTTATACCGTCTTTTCTCCTCCTCTCCGTCGGTACCACTTCCTCAATTTCTGGTCCATAACTCTCCAATAAAACACTGTCTTCTCCTTCTCCGTTCTTTGTTCGTTTTTTGCCTTGGCTTCCTTTACTAACTCCTTTATTTTAGCTCTTTCTTCCTCATTTGCATCTCTCCTTAACCAGACATTTTCGAACCCCTCTTTGTCTGATAATTTCCATGTCCTATTCATGATTTCATTTACTATTGCCTGGGACTTAAACTTCACCTTCAATGGCCTTGCCCCTCCTTCCTCATACTTACCTAACCTAAACACTTCTTCAATCTCTTCTAGGGCTTCATTGTTACCCTCCATGACTACTGATAATATTTCTTTAACTTTACTCAATTCTTCTCTTTCTCTTTCAGATCTTATCGTGATACGCTTTTCTTTTACCCCTAAAATAATTACACATTTTTTCTTATCTGCTACATCCCTGACTAGAGCTTCTATACTTTTCAATACCCTAACCACTTCCTTCTCCACCTTTTCCTTGTTTTGTTGTTCAATAATCTTTTTCAAATTTACATTCCCTTCCTCCTGAATTTTCTTCCACCCCTTTTGTTGCTCCTTGATTTCCTTAATATGTTCATCTTGCATCCTTGATTTTGAATCATACTCCTCTAATTTACTTTTCATTCTGTCTCTTTCTTCTTCCAACCTCCTGTTTTCCCTCTTGAGGTGTTCTATTTCATTTGTGGCAGATTCGTTACTCGTTTTTAATTCCGTGACTTCTCTTTCCTGTTCTGCACTGCGTGTGTAAACTTTTTCCAGCTCGTTCTGTAAACCTTTGATCTCTCTCTCCTGTTGTAAGGTCCTCTCCTGCAGCTCCCTAATTACTACCCATACCTTCTTCAATTCCTGGACATTCTTCTTTGCCGTTTTTTCTACTCCTGCTACTCTTGTTTGATACAATTTTGAACTTCCATTTATCGCATCTTCGTCGGAGAAACCCACAAATTCACTTTCGCCAGATGTAAACAAACCGCCGTCGCTTTCCGCCATGATGCAACCATATGGAAACTTTTCTACACTGTATCTTGGTCTCTTTATCCCAAAGCCCGCTTTTTTTTAACTAATGTCCGACGGAACCACCTCTCACGCACTCATTTCCATAATCACAATAGGCTGGTTTCCTTTCGCCGCTGATTCCACGATTATTTCCCTGCAGTCCAGGAGGACGTCTGTCCACGTCGGCGACCTGTGTGTGTTTACCCAGTTATATTTACCTAGCTGCGATATACAGGAAATGAGCTACACTCATGGTGTTCCGTCTCTGTTTCTCAGTAAGTCCAATTTTACTTTGAACTTGTTGAAGTTTTTAGACTGAATGATCTCTGTTGTCCAGGCTATTCCACAGGTCTATGCATCTATATGGAAAACTATATTTCTTGATATCCTCCAAGCAACTTGGCTTTTTCAGTTTCATTCTGTGTCCTCTTGTTACTCTCTCATCCCATACAAACAGATCTGTTCTGTCAATTTTATCTACTCCCATCATGGCCATAAACAATGCAATTGTGTCGCCCCTCTCTCTCCTTTCTTTAAGGAAGGCAGATCCAACTTTTCCAGCCTCTCTCTTTATGACAGATCTGCCAGACTAGGGACCATCTTGGTTGCTGTTCTTTGTATTCTCTCGATCTTGTTCATATCTTTCTTTTTGTGTGGGGACCACACTACTGCCCATATTCCAACCTGGGGCAGATCATGGCCACTATCAATTTTTTCATCATCTCCTCAGAGAAATACACTGAGGTGGTTTGGACATGTGGAGAGAATGGAGAATGAAAGACTGAAGAGGGTGTATGTGGGTGAAGTGGAGGGAGGGAGAGGGAGGGGGAGAATGAGGATGAGGTGGAAGGATGGAGTTGAGGTATATGAGAGAGGGGGGAGTGAGTTGGGGGGAGGGTAGTCAAATAGTCGGTGACAGAGCGACTTGGAGGCGTTTCTGTGGCCACCCTTTGTGGAATTAGGGTGTCGGCCTATAGATACAGTGAGTCCTCGAAATACGAAAGGGATAGGGGGGGGAAAAAAACTTTCATAATTCGAAATTTCGTATATTGGAACGATTTTTCCCACTGAAATATACATAGAAATGGGGGGATGCATTCCAGGACCCCCTCAGACCCCCCACCTAAACTTTAACCCTACTATTTTGACGTAAGTAATAATTGTAGAAGTAAGTAATACCTCTAGATGTAGAGAATGAGGTGGCCATTTTCTTGTACATCTCCTTTTTCTTGGTCACAGTCCTAACTGTGGAAGCTGCAAGGCCTAAAGCACGCCCATCTCCGAGACTCCCTGCCCCTCCTTGTGGCGTAATTTTCAATTTCCTCTTCGGAGTTAGAGTATGGTGCTGCTTCCTCTTTGCAGAGGGCTCCCCCAATGCTGGAGATGATGCAGGGTGCATGGGAGGCATATCTAAACAGCACAAAAATATGTAGAGCTGCGAAAACATCCTTATGTGCAGCAAAGCTGCGAGGAGGGACGTGGACTGGTTCTGGGAAAAATCACCGTGAAGTCAATTCCCCGTCAGACAATTCCGTCAAAACATGGACGATTCCGTCATTCTATAAATATCTATCTATCTACTGTATCTATCTATAGACCGATCCCCTACTCCTGCAAAGGGTGGCTGCAGACAAAACGCCTCCAAGTTGCTCTGTCACTCACCATTTGCCTACCCTCCCCCCAGCTCACTCCCCCCTCCCTCATAAATATACTTAATATTAATTGATTAATACTATAATATCTAATTTCATGGGGAACTATCAAGGTCTATGTTCATTGAATAGCATAAGTTAGGATATTACAGTAGTTTATAATTTGCACTTGTAGTCAATAATTAACTTGTTTCTGCTTCACTGTAGTCAACTTTGAATTATAATCTGGCGTCTCCCATAGCTGTCTCCAGTAATTTTTATTGTAATTTTTGGATGCAGTAGGTTGAGATTGATTGATTAGCTGAGAATGTAGATGTAACATAAAGAATATTCGTATAATTTTTGAGTATGTTAATTGTTCACTTGAGGTTATTAGGCATTTATATAAATGCCAATGTCTCATATGTAGCCTTATGTTAACCTGCCCCGTCCTGGCAGATTCTTAACCAATTACCTCCCCAATCTCGGCAGTTTTTGTGTGTGTGTGTGGGGGGGGATAAAACCTCTGCTTTTTATGAGAAACATCGAAAATTCATAGAGAAATCGCTCACCTGACCTTTAAAATGCTGCTACAGGCAAGAATACCTTTAAAAGGTACCGGAGCCAACCCACCCCTGAATCACATCTTTTTTATATTTCTGCCCGGAATCGTGCTAAGTCTGTTCTTCGCTCTGCTAAAGATAATTTCATCCGTGCTAAATGTTCCCAACTCTCCAACTCGAATTCTTCTCGCTCCTTTTGGCACCTTGCCAAAAACCTTTCTAACAACTTTACCTCATCATCCTTCCCTCCTCTTTTCTACTCTGATGGCTCTGTAGCTATTTCTTCTACTGATAAAGCAGATCTCTTCGCTCAGACTTTCTCCTCCAATTCTACCTTAGACGATTTCGGTGCTGTTCCTCCATCATTTCCTCCCTCAGACTTCCTAATGACTGACATAAAATTTCTTCAGCTGATGTATTTTCTGCCATCATTGGCCTCAATATTAACAAGGCATATGGGCCTGATGGAGTCCCTCCTGTTGTCCTCAAAAACTGTGCTTCTGTGCTTACACACTGCCTAGGTAAACTCTTTCGCCTTTGTCTCTCAACTTGTACCTTTCCTTCTTGCTGGAAGTTTGCTCTCATTCAGCCAGTCCCAAAGAAGGGTGACCATTCCCAACCCTCTAACTATCGTCCAATTGCTTTACCATCCTGTGTCTCAAAAGTTTTCGAATCAGTTCTTAACAGGAAAATTTTAAAGCATCTTTCCTGTCACAACCTTCTTTCGGATCGTCAGTATGGGTTCCGTCAGGGACGCTCCACTGGCGATCTTCTCTCCTACCTTTCAGACTCCTGGTCATCCTCCTTTTGGGACTTTGGCGAAAGCTTTGCCATTGCACTTGACATCTCAAAGGCTTTCGATCGAGTCTGGCATAAATCTTTGATTTCCAAACTGCCCTCCTACGGTTTCTATCCTTCTATCTGTGCCTTCATCTCTAGCTTCCTTTCTGGTCGTTCTATAGCTGCTGTTGTAGACGGCCATCGTTCTTCTCCTAGACCTATCAACAGTGGTGTTCCTCAGGGCTCTGTCCTATCACCAACTCTCTTCCTTTTATTCATCAATGACCTTCTAAGCTGTACATCTAACCCTATCCACTCATATGCTGATGATTCCACCCTTCACCTTTCCATTCGATTTCCGCAATGTCCATCTCAGCAGTTACTTCAGCAAACAAGGGATGAGGCTATGGCACACTTAATGTCTGACTTGGCTCGTATCTCTGATTGGGGTAAAAATAATCTTATTAATGCACCAAAAAATCAGTTCTTACACTTATCAACCCGACAAAATCTTCCTCAGGATTACCTACTAATGTTTAATAATGTCCAGCTCAGTCCTGCATCATCCTTGAACATGCTTGGGGTTTCATTCTCTCGGGATTTGTCTTGGAAAGAACATATTACATCTCTTGTGAAATCTGCTTCCAAGAGATTAGGTGTGCTAAGCCGACTCCAAACTTTCTTTACCCCTGCACAGTTGTTGACCTTGTACACGGGTTTTATTCGCCCGTGTATGGAGTACAACTCTCATGTGTGGGGAGGCTCCCCACATGCAGCTCTTCTCAATAGGGTGGAGTCAAAGGCTTTTCGTCTCATTAACTCTCCTCCTTTTACTGGCTTCCTTCAACCTTTGTCTCTTCGCCGCACTGCTGCTTCTTTATCTCTCTTCTATCACTACTTCAGTGGTCACTGTTCCTCTGAACTGTCTGCTTGCATCCCTCCACCTCTACAACGGGCACGTAGTACCCGTCGAGCAACAAACTCTCATCCCTTTTCTGTCCAACTCTCTAATGCAAGAGTTAACCATTACTCCCAGTCCTTCTTGTATGCAACTGGTCAACTCTTGAACTGTCTCCCTCTGTCTGTATTCCCTACTTTCTACGATCTCCAGTCTTTCAAACGCAGCGTGTCCAGGCATCTCGAAATGAATGGATCTTGAATTTGGCTCTCTTTTGTATTGTTTTTACTTTTTCTTGGAAGGAACAGTATGTGGGCCCAGGCCTTTGGTTCCTTCTTCCTTGCATAAAAAAAAAAAAATAAAACATGGCTGTGTTTTCTATGGGCCTGGCTCCTGAGAAAACATTATCTATGGGAGGGTAATTATTTCAAGCCACTTATAATTGTTATTTATTTATTTATTTATTTATTTGGTAAGAATTTATCTGTAGTACAAGAGTATGGTTTTCACACAGGCGATGTAAGCGTTGTTTCACTCACCAAACACATCAACATACCGCACCTTTTATGGCGACATTACCTGATCATCATTTCTTACCGTTTCTTCCTATAATGCTACATAAACTTTGTCCTCCACATTGTCATCGATTGGGGAATCACTCTGGCCTTGAATTTCATACCGTGGCACGACATGTCTTTACTGGCTGGATCACTGGTAACAGGTGAGTTGCCTAGACAATGGCATGCGAGGCATACGTAACCTGATTCACGTTTCAATATACTGTATTAATATATTTTTTTCCATTAATACCAACTATTTCATGCTATATTTTACATGTGTTATAAAAAGAATAAACCACCATCAGCTTTATAACTCATATAACTCGAAAACTAATATACTTGCTAAATTAACTGATATATAAATAAATGACGGGGAATCATCCTGTCACCGAAAAGTCCTGATCGCGAATTGTCTTGTTATTGTTGTGACGGCTTCGCCACAAGCGAGCGTGGCGCTGTGCAGCGCGCCCATTTTGAATTTTTCGTACTTCTTTTTGCTTTGCTTTTCGTATCATTGAGACAGATAACTTCTGTACTGTGGAATTTGTCCTACATTCCTCGCTTTTGTAACATCAAAAATTCGTATATCAGGTTTTCGTTTATTGAGGACTCACTGCAGATACGTAGATCTCCTCATACATGGAATGAAATGCTGCTCTTATGTTACTCAGTAGATTATATTATACATCTATCTTCTTAATGTGTTTTTCAGGTGACAAACTATCCTGGACCAGCACTCCCAAAACTTTCTCATCTCTTATTTTTGTGACTGGTTCATTACCCATCAAATAATTCAGTGGTGGCCTCTTGGTACTTTTACCCATTTCCAGTATTTTACATTTTTTGCACTGAATTTCATTTTCCACATCCGGCTCCAATCATGAATCTCATCCAGGTCCTCCTGCAGCATTTTACAGTCCTCCTCAACTTCTGCTTGCCTCAAGATCTGCATCATCAGCAAACAGACTTGCATAACTGTTCATTCCATCTACCATATCGTTTACGTAAATCAGGAACATTACTGGCGTTAACACCGAGCCCTGTGGGACTCCACTTGTTATTTCCCTCCATCCAGACATCCTGTTCTTTATTACTGTCCTCATTTGTCTTTCTCTCAAGAAGTCTCTCATCCACTCCAAGAGGTTTCCCCTCAGTCCTCCTATGTGCTCCAATTTCGACATTAGTCGCTTGTGGGATACCATGTCAAAAGCTTTCTCCAAATCTAAATACACACAATCCACCCAATTGTCTCTCTCCCATAGCAAGTCAATCACTCTTGAGTAAAAGCTCAAGAAGTTGGAAACACACAATCTTCCACTTCTTAACTGAAACTGACTTTCAGCCAAAATGTTCATCTCCTCCAGGTACAATATTTTATCCATCTGTCTTTCAGGATTCTCTTGCACAATTTTGTGACTATGCTGGTCAGGGACACTGGTCTATAATTCAGGGGTTCTTCCTTGTTTCCTCCCTTAAACATTGGTACCACAGTGGCCTTCTTCCATTCCCGAGGCACTTTCCTTTCTTCCAGAAAACACACAATTAAACCGTGAATCTTATCTGCCAGTTGTTCTCTGCATTCCTTCAGTAATTAGAGACACCATACGGGCCTGGGGCTTTCCTTACATCTTGAGTTTACAGTAATTTATACACTTCCTGCACTTCCACTTTTATATCTTTTATCACTACCTTTCTAGTCACTCCCTTCCCCTTCCCAAAATCCCATTCTTTTGCGAAGACCGATTGGAAACATTTGTTCATTATTTCAGCTTGCACTGCTGCATCTATACAGACCTCTCCTACTTTCAGTTTGGTGAGTCTTTCCTTTTCTTTCAATTTTCCATTAACAAATCTATAAAACAATTTGCGTGCTTCCTCACATTTGTCAATTATACCTTTTTCAAAGTTCCTTTCTTCCTCTCTATGTATTCTTGTACACCCCACCCTCAGCTATCACTCCTAATTGGTGCCGCCATGGCTGCACTATAGCCGAAAATGCGATAGCCGAAATGAAAAACTTATGGTAATAATTCTAATTGGTGCCATGACCTCAATATTTACCCCTAAGATACCTGTTTTGTACCACATAATAACATATTATAGTAAAAAAATGAGCATGCTGTACAGACTTTATTGGCGTGCTCCAATGTTTATAAATAAAGATGGCAGCCGCTTCAGCTGTGTACTGCAAGTGCTCCAACTGTGGACTTTTTTCACTTCTATGAGGAGGTCGAACTTCACCAAATTCATTGTGTTAAGTAATGAAACATTTAAGTCTTTGGGTGTACTGTAGTGACTAGTTTATAGGTATGTTTGTAAAACCGCTATGAAAATGTTTGTGACGAAGCACCTGTCTCTAAGCCAAGACGAAGTGTAAGGCCTCCCATCATCATCATCACATATATAAAAGTGGTTATTAATGTATTATAGTGGGGTTTTATTCACACTTGGGCATATAGACTTTATCAAATGAACTTCTTCAATCACTGCTTGAGTAGCATCCTCCGCCATCTTGAATGTTTTGGTTGGTCAGCTGATGTGTCCACTTGGCCAAGCTTTTTTTCGCTCAATCCACAAGGCTGGTGCGTGATAGCAGGCATTTAGTGCGTGATAAAGGAATTTGGGTAGGTTTTTTATACATGCGTGATAGCGGTAAAATGCTATAGCGGAACGTGCAATAGCTGAGGGTTGGGTGTATATTCTAGTTCTTCTATATTCTTCCTTTGTTCTATTATTACCTTTCTTTCTCCAGTTGTTCAATGGCATGTCCTCCTCTTTTATTCCTATCATACACCTTCTATTAAACTAATCTTTTTTCCTGTTTTCTTTCCCACTTACTCTTAGCACATATTTTTCCACTCCCAAATTATAGAGGTCTAGAAAGATATCCCACTTCCTCTGCATCTCTCTTGTTTCTCTGAATTTTCTCCCAACTGCATTTTTGACAAATTTCTTCAGTCCTATAAAGTCTGCTTTCCCAAAGTTCTTATGGTGTCTGGCAATAGATAGATAGACAGTATCTTCCCTGCCTATAAAGCTCATCTCTTGGCACCTCATTCCCTTTTATCACTTCTCTCGAAGACCATCACTTTACTCTTCCCCACATTCACCTTTAGATTCTGTTTCTTACACACTCTCCCAAACTCATCTACCAAGCCTTGCAGCTCCCCTTCGTCTTCACTCAACAACACAGTATCATCTGCAAACAACAGTACAGTGAGTTTCCACACACTGCCCTCACTCACTAGGGCCGTTCCAACATCCACTGCCTGACCTTGTATCTCTTTTATAACCCCATCCATATACAGATTGAACAAACATGGAGACATGACACATCCTTGTTTCAATCCAACCTTCAAATGGAAAGATTCACTCAGTTTGCCATCCACACGCACTGCAGCCTTAGCACCCTCATACATACTCTTCACTGCCTTCAGCAACTTCCCATCCACTCCATATATTCTTAATACCTTTCACAAACCTTGTCTATCCACCCTGTCATATGCTTTCTCCAGATCCATGAAGGCTGCATACAACTTCTTGCCCTTCTCTAGAAACTTCTCCACTAAGGATCTAAGATTGAATATCTGGTCTACACAACCTCTTCCCTTCCTACTTGTTCTTCTCCAACTAATTCCTCTGTAATTTCTCTAACTCTGTCAATAAGTATCCTACCATATACTTTTCCTATTACACTGAGAAGGCAAATGCCCCTATGATTACCACACACTGCTTTTTCCCCTTTTCCTTTGTACAGAGGAATAATTATACCTGACTTCCAATCCTCCACGACTCTACCCTCCTCCCAAGCCAATCTGCACACCTTCCACATCCATTCTATTACTATCTCTCCCCCATGCTTCAGCATTTCACCACACACTCCATCAATTCCTGGGGCTTTCCCCATTTTAACTCCTCCTTTTCTGCTAATTTCTATGTTCTGCTGATGATTTCATTTACCATTACCTGAGTCTTAATAAGTGGCCTCACCCCTCCTTCCCTGTACTTTCCTAGCCTAAACACTTCTCCAATCTCTTCTTAAGCTTTGTTGTTACCCTCCACAACTACTATCTCTTTGGTCTTACTCAATTCTTCGCTTTCCCTTTCTGATCTAACTGTCATATGTTTTTCTTTTACTTCTGAAATTATCACGCATTTTTTCTTGTCTGTTACAGTCCTGACTAAAGATTCTCTACTTCTTATTACCCTAATCACTTCCTTTTCCACTTTTTCCTTGCTTTGTTGTTCTGTAATCTCTTCCAGATTTAAATTTTCTTCCTCTTGAATTTTCTTCCACCCCTTGTGTTGCTCTTGGATTTCCTTAATATGTTCATCATGCATCCTTGATTTTGACTGATGCTCATCTAGTATACTTTTCATCCTGTCCCTTTCTTCTTCCAATGTATCATTGTTCCTCTTGAGCTGTTTTATTTCATTTGAGGCAGATTCATTACTCAATTTTAATTCTGTGACTTGCCTTTCTTGTTCAGCACTGCGTGTGCAGACATTATCCAACTTGGTCTGAAGTACTTTGATCTCATTCTCCTGTTCTAGGGTCCATTCCTGTAACTCTCTAATTACTGTCCATACCATTTTTAACTTCTGGGCATTCCTCTCTGCCATTTTCTCCACTCTTGCTACTCTTGTTTGGTTCAGTTTAGTACTTCCTTTACTCTTATCCTCATCTGAGATGCCCGCAAATTCACGGCCACCAAATGTAAACAATGAACTTCCTCCTTCCGCCACGATGCAACCTACAAAAACTTTCCACTTCCACAGTGTTTTGCATTCTTGTTTGGCTGAAATCTGCATTTTTTCCTCTTATATCAGACTGGACCACCACTCACTTGTGTGTGTGTGTGTTTACCTATTGGTAGTATACAGGAACTGAGCTAAGCTCATGTTGTCCTGTCTCCATATCTACATTCATCTAATCTAGTTTTAAATACATGAATGTTTTTCGCCGGCACCACCTTTTCGTCTAAGTCATTCCAAATACTTATATTTCTGTTCGGGAAACTGAACCTTTTGAGATCATTAAGACATCTAATTTTCCTCAACTTGAAGCCATGACCTCTTGTTCTTCCATCATCCAACACAAAAAGATCCTCTCTATCCACCCTTTCCAATTCTCTTACATTTCTAAATATCGTGATCAAGTCACCTCTTTCCCTTCTCTCGCGCAGTGTTGGTAACTTCAGTTTTTCCAATCTCTCCTCGTAGGTGAATTCCCTTAAACGTGACGTGGTATCATCTTCGTTGCCATCCGTTGAACCCTCTCTAGTTTATCAATATGCTTCTTCAAATGAGGTGACCATACCACCACCGCATACTCTAGTCTTGGTCTTATCATGATCACTATCAACTCCCTCAACATTTCCTGATCCATATAATTAAAAGCCACTCTCGTGTTGGTCAGTAATCTATAAGTTCCCCCAATGATTTTATTTATATGCTTTTCTGGTGACAAGTCATCCCGAATAATCACTCCCAAGTCTTTCTCATCCATTCTTTTACTAAACATCTCACTGCCCATTTTATATGTCCAGTGTGGTCTTCTTTCACTTATTCCCATTTCTAATACAGGACACTTCTTGGCATTAAAGTCCATTGTCCAAGTCTGGCTCCAGCTGTGTAGTTTGTCCAAGTCCTCTTGCAGTTCCTTACAACTATCAATACATTTAATATGTTTCATAATTTTAGCATCATCTGCAAACATACTCATGTAACTATTCAAACCCTCTGCCAAATCATTTACATATATCAGAAACATTACTGGGGTCAGGACAGAGCCCAAGGGTACTCCACTAGTCACACTTCTTCTTTGTGAAACCTTGTCTCTTATTACTGTTCTCATCTGCCTTCCTATCAAATAATCTCCCATCCATTCTAATAGTTTCCCATGCACCCCTTCAGAGGTCCTCAACTTCCACAATAGTCTCCTATAGGGCACCCTGTCAAATGCTTTCTTAAGATCCAGATAGACACAGTCCGCCCATCCCTCTCTCTCCTGTACGACATCTATTACCCTACTGTAGAAACTTAATAGGTTAGTAACACATGATCTTCCTTCCCTAAAACCAAACTGTCTTGGTGTTATCACTTCATTTTCTTCTAAATACTTTATCCATCTTTTTCCAATAACTTTCTCAGAGATTTTACAAACAATACTAGCAAGTGACACAGGTCTATAATTAAGTGGATCCTCCCTATCTCCTCCCTTAAAAATTGGCACAATACTTGCTCTTTTCCAATCTTTCGGTAACTGTCCATTTTCAAGTGAGGTCTTGATGATGACATAAACTGGCCACACTAACTAGTCGGCACATTCCTTCAGGATCCATCCAGCCACACCATCTGGTCCCATTGCTTTTCTCACATCCAAATCCTACATCAGCTGTAGCACCTCATTCATGTCAACTGCAATTTCGGCCATTCCCGTCAGCCTGAGTTCCATTTCAGGGTCCCTGAATTCGTCTTCCAATACATAAACTGACTGCAGCTTGTTGTTCATTATTTCACACTCCATCCCTCAGTCATATTATACTGTCTTTAACTTTCATTTTGTTATTTACAAACCTATAAAATAATTTCAGCTCTTTTTTAAAGTTAGATACAATATCTTTTTCGTATTTCCTTTCCTCTTCTCTCCGTACCCTTACATATTCATTTCTTATCTGCTTGTACTCCTCTCAAGCCCTTTCACTACATCTTCTTCTCACTTTATTCCATGCTTTTTTTCCTGCCTCTTGTGCCATCCTACATCTGTTGTTAAATCATTCTTTCTTCCTTTCCATAGCTGCAGAAAATTTTGGGACATACTTAGTAACTCTTGTTTTATATACTTCAGTCAAAAACTCATATTTCTCATGAACATTTGTGATTATATTCATTTTACTCCATTCTACATTTTGGAAAAAGTTCCTCAGGGAAGCAAAGTCTGTCTTCCCATAATTGTATCTATTTTCTCTGTGTTTTTCATCTCTTTCTCCTTCCCTTACTTCTACCACGTCCATCTCAATTACCAGATGATCTCTTTTACCAAAGGGGCATTTGTAGGTTATGTTTCTCATATCATTTGGTCCTTTGTGAATACTAGGTTGAGCCTGGATGGTTCGTCGTCACCCCTAATTCTTGTGTTTTCTTTGATCAACAGGGTTAACATGTTTTCCATCACCAATTCCATTAATTTATTTCCCTATGATTCCTCATTGTTCCCAGCATCCATACTTTCTCAATCAACTTCTCTACAGTTAAAATCTCCCATTAATAATTTCTTCGTTCAATTAACATTTTTAGCCTAATAATGGATTCTCTTATTAACTGTTCGTAATCTTCCTTTGTTCATGTCCTAGTTTTGGGGGGCATATAAAAAACTATTACAGTACATCCATTTTTTCTCCATAATTGTCCTCTATCACAACTTCCATAAGTTCAGCCATGGTATTTTCAATTTCTATATTCTTTGCTCTTTTAGATCATTACTATACCTCCCCCAAATTTATCTTCTCTGTCCTTCCTCCAAATCTTAGAATTGTTCCATCCAAATGATTTTGTATCGACATCTCGGGGCAATTTAGTCTCTACTAAGCAAACAATTTCAGGTTTATTTTCATTTAAGTAATCTCCAATTTCCCCTTTCTTAGATATTAATCCATCTACATTACTGTACATGATACTCAGATTTGCTGCACTGCTTTTATCTTTACTCGTTCTTCTCTTTTTCATATTCATATCCATCCCCCTTGTTTCCTTGACATCTAGTTCTTCACATACCACTTCCTTGCTTTCATATCCATCACTCTCCAAAAAAAGTTTTACATTCTTCCTCTGTCCTCCTGTCATTTATTTCCTTTACTTGGTCTTTCAAAGATTTTAAAACTTCTCTTTCTTCTTCATTCAAATCTTTTCTTACTATAATATTTTCCATCCCTGCCTCTGTACTCAGTTTCCAGGTCACCTTAAGTATGTCATTTACTACACCTTCTGAAGACATCTTAATTCTAATTGGTCTTACTTCCCCTTTCTTATACGGCCCTATCCTCCTTACTTCCTCAATTTCTTTTTCCCACTTGTTTCCTTCGGGATCGATCTTGCCCAATATTTTCCTCACCTGATTCGAGTCTCTCTCGGGTCTCACAGACCTAACTTTTTCTTCCTCCTCCCTGTTTCCAAATATTACGACACATCTGTTCCTTTCTACTGTTTCTCTCACTATTTTCTCTTTTTTCTTCAATATTTTCATTACATTTTCTTCGATTTTTTCTTGTTCATTTCCCTTTCTTCCTGAATAATTTCCCTTAAACTGACCAATTCTTTCTGTTCTTCTTCCAAATGTGTCCACTTTGCCTATTGCTCTTCTAACACACTACTTACCTTCTCTATTTTGTTACTGCTCTCTTCCAGTTTTCTCCTTAATTCAATATTTTCTCGTTTCAAATTCTCTATCTAATGGTTCACTGTCTCATTGACCAGTATCAAACTCTGTTTAGTATTCTCGGTATTTTCAGGCATGTTTCTTGATACTAGATCCTCCACTTTCTTTTCTAGTTCACTAATTCTGATAATCAACATTTTGACCAAATCCATTACATTTGTTTCACTGTCAAATTCTGGAAATTCCAGTTCCCCAATGTTTACATTGACAGCCATGTTTAAGATCGGTTGCAGTACTGAATTGAACAGCTGTTCCCCAAATTCCTATAAAACATTCATGTATACTTACTGACAATAGTTCTTTACATTTTTGGTAGACTATAATCATTTGCAATACTTCAAATTTTGAACAAGACTGGAGACAGGACAATTCCTGAAAACTACTTAGGGTTCGTTGAGAGGTGGTTTGAGACACGTCTTCTCGCTGTGGCTGCTTGTGTGTGTGTGTGTGTATGTGTGAGTGAGTTGTACAGCAACTCGGCTATCTTGTCTCCTTCCCTATCTCCTCACCCTCCCTCACCCCCACTTGCCTCCCTCCCCCACCCTTGCTTGTCTCTCTCCCCATCCCCCCATCCTCCTCCACCCCTCCTTGGTGCACTGCAAGTTGCCTGTCTGGTTGTCACTGTCAGACAGTTGCCCTGAAGAGGTGTTGAACACTGCACGTCTCACCACTCTACCCTCCTGCATGTGATGTTTGATGTGCCATTTTTTAGGAAAAGTATTGTTAATAACATTACCTATAGTGTTTCTGTCAGTCTCTATTGACTAAATAAGGTAAATAAGGGTTTGGGTTTGAGTCTGGAATGCAACCCTTGCTTTTCTTCAGCATCTTATGGGGAAATCCACTTCAATATCTGACAAACTTGCTGACCAAACACTCCGCTTCAATATCCGACAAACTCGCTGACCGAACACTCCCACCAGTACACAACACTGCCAGATCTCTGGTTATGGGTGTAAATCAGCGGTCTTTATACTCTAGAAACGACTTGTGACTACCAAGCAGTGAGATGATCATCTGTATAAGAGTTTCTTCTAAATAGAGCCAAGTGAACCTGTCTGGTCTGGCCTCCAGGATGCATTGGGACAGTTGAAGGTAACTTTGGAACAAAAAGGTATATCTTATACGCCATGATATATTGTACCCACTAAACCACCAGGTGCCATAATTTGGTTATATGGTTACCACCCACCATAGTAAATGGTTTCCTGATGTACAGGAAACTTTTTGGCTTGTCACTCAGTGTACAGTCACCTGCAGACAGAAGGAAGAGGAAAGAATGAAGGAAAGATACAGAAGAGGAAGAAAGAGGAAAGGTCAGTCCCCAAAAGCACCACTACATCAAGTGAGTGGATGATGAGCACCCCCAACTGACTAGTTTGGTTAATACACAAACTGTAAATCCATTCATTCAAACATCATCCAATCCTATGTTGTCCCATAAGAAGCATAGAAGCCCAGGGCTAGGCAAGTTGGTCTTGACATTTAAGTTGACAGTGACCAGCCTTACTCATCCCTGAGTGGAATTATGTGTGCAACAAACCCCAACCACACCTTGGATATAAAACTCCACATGCTCAATCCAACTGGAGTGCCTTAATTACCCACTAAATCACCAGGCACCATAATTTGGTTATATAGTTACGACCCAGCATAGTAAATGGTTTCCTGGAGTACAGGAAACTACAGAAGGCTCTCAATCTTCGATCGGTTTTGGGACCCCCCCCCCCAAAAAAAAAGATCGAAACTTGACTTATCGAAGTTGGAATTGATAAACTTATGGAAAATAAATAAATGGGACTGGCGTGTCGCTGACAAACCTACATCAACTTTTACATATAGACTTATACCCACCCAAAATCATAACACAACCATATATTTGCTTATATTTAGTACATATTTACTTACCATTAGCAAGAAAAGCAAGGAATGCAAGCTGCACTCACTTTAAAATAGAAAGAATGAAGCTTGTGTGGCAGTGTGTTGGTTCCAAGGCGGTGGCCGAGTCACTGGTTTCGGGACAATTCGCCGTCAAGTAAATTCTCCGTCACAACAATAACAAGACAATTCGCCATCATTAATGAAGACAGCTATGGGTGATGCTACAATATAATTATAGTTACAGAATTAAAGTACTGATTAATTAATAATAAATATATTTATAGAATGACGGGGAATCGTCCAGGGTGCGAATTGTCCTGAGGAGGAATCGTCCATGTTTTGACAGTGAATTGACTTGACAGCAAATTGTCTCAGAACCGAGTCACTGTTGCCAGCCACCACTGCCACCTTTGCTGTCATCACTCGCGCTTGTCCCAACCCCGCTTGAGTGAACACCTGCTTCCTTGTCCTTGTCCCAATCAACATGGCCATTGCTGTTGACGCTTTCACTGCCTCCTTCATCACAATCGAACATTTGAATGAGGGCAAGCTTCACCAAGTGGCCGGTAGTTGGCATGACAGATGAACAGATGAGCATCAACTTGCGCTTGGAAACCCGGTGTTGTATGCACGGAGTGACATGCTGGAAGTTACCGATCGAAGCATGACTTTAAATCCAAGCATGAATTTTGGATGAGCTTGTGAATCTGATCGAGGTATGAAATATGGAAATAAGATTAACTGAATATGGAAAGCCTTCTGTATTTGGCTTGTCTCTCAGTGAAAAGTCACCCATAGGCAGAAGGAAGAGGAAAGAATGAAGGAAAGAAAGATGGAAGAGGAAGAAGGGAAAGAAGGAAGGAAGACAGGAAAGGTCAGTCCCCAAGAGCACCAATACATCGAGTGAGTGGATGATGAGCGCCCCCCACTGACTAGTTTGGTTAATACACAAACAATGTGAAGTATAAGAATAAAACAGGCCAAAGAAAACTATACTTGTGAGTGACGACATTGACTGTGTTGTGGGTGAGACTATTGGCAAGGGTGGCAGCAGCTTCTTCCAAACTCATATAGATGGTGGAGGCTCCTCTCACTGCCCCTGCTGCTACCTCCATCACTCCATCCATCTGTTGGGGAAACATCACAGTTCTATCCACTACAAACACCTTCATCACCATTCTCACATACCAGTATAAATCCACAAAACTACCTACATATCTAATTGCTTCAGTCAATATTCATAGCACCCACAATTTCAAACTGTATTCACAAATTAAATATTTTAAAAATCTCTTCAGCCAAACTTTTAGTGAAACCACCAAGACTTAAAGTTAACATAACCAAACACAAGAAAAACTTTTAGTGAAACCACAACGACTTAAAGTTAACATAACCAAACACAAGAAAAACTAAGACTTTCAGAATATACCAGGATCTTTAAATGTAAAATAACCAAATAATTCCAATACAGTTAGGTTTCATTATACAACAGGGTTGCGTCACGTGAAACCTAATGCATAATGATATATCATATGGTGAGGTCAATATAACATAAGTTCAATGGGGTTAGGGAGGGTGCCCTTGACTGCAAAATCTAAAATCTAAAAAACCTTATCCTTTTAGGCTTGCCCTCGGCATCCCTCAGTAGCACCACGCTTTCCATTAGAGGTAGGAAGCTTGCCAGACAACATTTCCAAATTGCAAGTTTCAGTATTTCACATAAAAATTTATCATTGCACTTAATATCACACACTGCACAATTTGTTAAGCACCTGCACTGTTACCTGGAATTAGCAATAGATACTGTTTTAGTGGCCTTTCATGCACAAAATGGAAAGAAAAGCAGATGATCACAGCAAATGTAAACACTGGGCAGCCATCTTCACTCAATCAGCTGATTGGGAGGCCTCGTCATTAGCTGACTGGGGAGGTTGTGTACTTAAGGCTGATGTAATTTCCATGTCACAAATTACAGTATTTTACA
>JAGKTI010007585.1:0-36347 GCA_018397915.1 Birgus latro
TGTGTTATAACTTCACTATATTAATCAAATGGTATAATATATATAATAATACTGTACTGTACCCTAATAAACATGTCTTTTATTTACCTTATTGTGGTGAACACAGCTAAAGTGGTCAGGCAGTTCAGACTGCTTCTGGCTTTATCAGATTTTTCTGATATATAAGAATTTAGTCCAGTAGCTCCTTGAGTCCGGTAAAAGCGAATTCCGATCTATTGAAGTCCGTTATATCGAGGTTTTACTGTATATATACATATATATTTAATGTATCAGTACTAAGCAACTGGAACACCCTCACATGGCTTCCACAGAGGTAATATTTGAAGCAGCAACTTCCCTTAGCCTCTTCCTCTGCAGGACCTCTCATCAAACAACCTTCCTTTAACCATACCCAACAAGATCACTGCATTCCACACCAAATACAGGAAAAATGCATATTTACCAAGGACAATGTGTTTCTCACTCACAAGTGTCAAGATCAAAGCATTCCAAACCAAATACCTGTACAGAAAAACGTGCATATACAAGAAGAACATAGTGTCTCTCATTCGTAAGTGTCTCAACTATTCACCAATCTGCTATCCAATATTATGGTTATCATCACTGTCAACAGACTTGCTACCCAAACCAGTAAATTCTCAAAACCCAGTAGCTTTATTCACCACATTAAACTACAGTACACTACTGCCCAATTATACAAACATCCCCCAACTCCAGTCCTATCTCCTGAGAGGATAGTGGATTGCAGGAGAAGGAAAACCTGAGCCTTCAATGCATCAGATTCAAGTTCAGATAAGCCCAGGGTCCCAAAAAACTTCATCACTATCTTGATCTTGCTTCTATTTCAGGATGAGGTAAGTCTGATCCAGACAGCAAAGAAAGTGAAAACACAATAAAGGAAGAATTATCGCCAGAATGTCCAGTGAAATGAGTCCAACATTAACTTACTATTCATGCCCACGGAGTCCTGGCTTGACCATGCAGGCAGGCAGAGGAAGGTGCATGTGTATGAGTCCACACAAGTTCAAAGTTTTCAGTATATGGGCACACCTGTTACAATCAACACATACCTGCATGGCAGCTGGTCGGGCCAGTTCCTTCTGTGATTGCTGAGTAGCTCTAGGTGCTGCAGGATCAGCAGGGCTTTGTCCACGACTCCGTCCTCTGGCTCGACCCACTCCCTTGTCACTTACAACTGCTGCTGCCATTGCTCCAGGAGGCATCACCTAACGATATATTTATCAATTTTCAGTCTCCCATTTGACACAGGTTGCATCATCTAACAATATTAGCTGTCAACCTTCTTTTCAAAATTCAAAGCCAAAATACTATAGAAGCATCTGCATCTTCATGTTTTACAATGGTAATATTGTAACTACAGTACACGGATTTAAGGTACCTTTTACTGATTATATGAACAGGGTGCCCTAATCTAGGCTTGCATAAACCAGATGATTCACAAGTAGTATACTTACCTACTGCACTTAAAAAAAAAAACACACACACACACACACACACATTCATCATCCAATCCCACGTTGCCCCATGAGGAGCTTAGAAGCCCGGGGCAAGGCAAGTTGGTCCTGACATTTAAGATGAGAGTGACCAGCCTCACTCATCCCTGAGTGACATTGTGTGAACAATAAACCCCAACCACCACTTGGAAATAAACCTTCAGTGACTCAATACGATTGGAGTGCTGTAATTACTCACTAAACCACCGGATGCCAAAATTTGGTTATATGGTTACCACCCAGCATGGTAATTAGTTTTCTGGTGTACAGGAAACCATTTGGCTTGTCACTCAGTGTAGAGTCACCCACGGGCAGAAGGAAGAAGAAAGAAAGACAGAAGAGGGAGTGTAAAGTCACCCGTAGGCAGCAGGACAAGGAAAGAATGAAGGAAAGAAAGACAGAAGAGGATGGAAGGAAAGAAGGATGGAGGAAGGGAAAGGGCAGACACCTGAGAGCAGCACTACATCAAGTGGGGGGAGGGGGGGAAAGGACTTCAAACCATTGTGCATAATAAATGGCCGTCATTCCTGATTTAGGAGTACTATACCACCAGACTACTATAATGGTACAACAATGTGTGGGGCATATGAACACAACCTATATCTTAATTATTACAAAATGCACCCCATGCTGACTCAAATTATTGCAAATGTTAATAAACATTCACTCATCTTAAATGTCAGGACCAACTTGCCTAGCCCCGGACTCCTACACTCCTCATGGGGCAATGTAGGTTTGGATGTCGGATGGATGGGTAGTTACTAAATATCTCCAATTTACTTTGTGATTTATGGTATCACTCAATGGGAGGGGGAAAAATACAGTACTACCCACATTCACTATATGTTTTACTAGGCAACTGAAGGGAAGGAGGTTATCAAATCACCACCACAACCTATCAAATCATCACCACCAACATCTCTGATGCTTACTCACTCCTGGGAACCACCACCACCACCACCTTTTCTGATGTTTTGCTTACTCCTGGGAACCTCCAGGAAGGATGGCCACGACAAACACCTGCAATCTACCTTGTCCTAACAGTTTTCTCTCGCTCTCTTTAGCCTATGTAGCTACTGCTCCACTCTTCTTCCTTCCCACATAGTCTGCCTCTTCCAGCATAAGCCTTCATTTCATTTTCAAAAACATTCTGGTATCTTGATCTTTGAACACACTCATTCCCTCTCAACGTAAAGTACTTCTTAATATCCTTTCAGAATTCCACATCTCACTCCTATTGTCCTTGCTTCCATTCCATAACACTGTACTCACAAATTCCACTAGTACCTACTAAAATCATCTTGCTTATGCTTCCAGTTGTTCTGAAAAAGATAATTTTAAACTAAGAAGTCATTAAATGCACAGATGATTCACCCCAATGCAAGAAAGTCAGCAGTAGCTATACCCCTTCAAGCAGGGTTTCCTTTACCTCCATACAAACCGTCCTCCCATGGTTGGAATCCCACTACCCTTAAATGACTTAACCAAGAAAGGATAAGCCTCAAAGCTGGGTCCTGTTTCTACCTGGAACTCAGTAAACTAAGCAGGGTCATCTGAAGTGTTACAGGTATGAACATAGAATGATAAAGAACTTGGATGCTGAATAATGGCTAATTATTTCTATATACCTACAGCCAGAAGCTATAATCCTGTAAGAGGTGGGCATTTGTCTTTAAGTTAGCTGTTTTATGAGGTGAGGCACAAACCCTCCACCAACCCACTTTCTGACATGCATGGAACACGTAATGGTTAGTTACATGGTTAAATTACCTAAAGCTGCAATAGTGTAAGGTTGTGGTAACTGCTGATACACAATGTTATGAGCAGTATAAGGGGTCCACACGTTTCATGTGTGGAACCTGAAGGCCAGACGGCGCTCGCATCGCTCCCAAAAGTTAAAAATAAAAGTTGCAAATTAAACTGTCCCCTATATGTAGTAGTAAGCTACTTAGCACTTGGACCTTGTTGGGGGAACACAAGTAGAGTGAGAGCAGTGGAAATGAGTTATCTGAGAGGAGCATGTGGAGTCACATGGAGAGACAGACTGATAAATGGGGAAGTGAAGGAGTGTTGTGGTGTGGATGTGGATGTGATAGGAAGTGTTAGGAGAAACACAATGAGGTGGTTTGGCCACGTCGAGAGGATGGAGAGCGAGAGACTGACAAGGAAAGTGTATGTGAGTGAGGTGGAGGGAGAGGCCAAGGATGAGATTAAAGGATGGAGTAGAGAGGTACATGAGAGAGGGAGGGTGTGAGCTGGCAGCAGGGCAGTGAAATGGCAGGAGACAGGGCAGCATGGAGGTGATTTGTTGGTGGCCACCCGTTTCGGGATTAAGGCGTCTGGTGATGGACTGATCAAATTTTTCAAAGATTCACTTCATAATATTAAGTCTGTCTGTTTGTTGATGGCCAGACAGTACAAATTGATGTTGTATAACTTTAGCACATCATAAACAATTTTTATCTTTGCTCTGATCAGTCAAAAGATGGTTAAATTCCTAAAAAAGTATAGTTCGACTAATATCAATAAATATCATGGCCACTGCTGGAACATTTGCATTTGACACACACGACCTCTCCACGTCCATTTTTCGTCATGGATAAACTCTGACTTTATTCATTATTATGGCCTTGTTTGACCTTCAGTGTCAAATCTAATGATGTCCACACCACCATTTAAGGGGGGCGAGGAACATTTTTTTATTTATACCTTGTCCTTGAATTTTGACGCCATGGAATTTTAAGAAAATCAAATTTTGAAATGGCCTTTGTTGACCTTGAAGGCCAAAGTAACACTATCTATCTATAGCCCGATGCCCTAATCCTGCAATGGGTGGCAGCAGACAAAACGCCTCCAAGTCGCTCTGTCACCCACCATTTGCCTACCCTCCTTCCAGCTCACTCCCCCCTCCCTCATATACCTCTCAACTCCATCCCTCCACCTCATTCTCAGCCTTCCCCTCCCTCTCCCTCCCTCCACCCCACCTGCATACACCCTCTTAGTCAGAGTTTCATTCTCCATTCTCTCCACATGTCCAAACCACCTCAGTGTATTTCTCCTAATCTTTTCAATCACATCCACATCCAGTACTTGAATGCACTCACATTCTCCATATCCTCACCATCCAACCTCACTGTGCATTCTGTGACTTCATTCCTTTCAAACAGCATAACTTTACTCTTGTTCACATTGACTTTCAGATTCCTCTTCTTACACACTGTACCAAATTCATTCACCAAACCTTGCAACTTCCCTTCATCGTCACTCAGCAGTACTGTATCATCAGCAAACAACAACACCGAAATCTTCTACATCTTGCCCTCATTCATTACAGCCACCCCCACATCCACTGCCCTACCTTGTACCTCCTTTACAACTCCATCCATGTATATATTAAACAGCCATGGAGACATCACACAACCCTGTTTCAGTCCCACTTTCAGATCACAGAACTCAGCTCACCATCCACTCACACACTAGCCCTAGCTCCTTTGTACATGCTCTTCACAGCACTCAACAATTTCCCCTCCACTCCATATATTCTTAATACCTTCCACATACCTTGCCTATCTATTCTGTCATAAGCTTTCTCCAAGTCCATGAAGGCAGCATACTCTTTCTTTCCCTTCTCTAGATACTTCTTCATTAAACATCTTAGAACAAATATCTGATCTACACACCCTTTTCCCTTCCTAATTCCCCCTTGTTCTTCTCCAACTAACTCCTCTGTTATATGCCTAAACCTATCAATAAGTATTCTGCCATATATCTTTCCAGTCACACTAAGAAGGCAAATGCCCCTAAGGTTACCACATACTTCTACCTTCCCTTTTCCTTTATATAAAGGAACAATTATACCTGATTTCCAGTCCTCTGGAACCCTTCCCTCTTCCCAAGCCAATCTACACAACTTCCACATCCATTCCACAACAATCTCACCCCCATACTTCAGCATTTCACCACACACCCCATCAATTCCTGGGGCCTTTCCCATCTTGACCTTCTTCAATGCTTCCACTACTTCCACCCTACTGATCTCTTCCTCCCTCCTCTCACCTCTTCTTCTCTCAGCCATTCCCCAACCACTTATACTTGCTCTGCTCTCACTTTCTACATTCAACAAATCCTCAAAGTGCTCCTTCCATCCCCTCAATTTCTCTCTCTCCTCCACCAGCAATCTATTATTCCCATCTTTCACTCCCCTACTATTTCCCCTTTCACACTGTCTTACTTTCTTTACCTCCTTCCAAAACAATTTCTAACTCTCCCACCATTTTACACTCGGATTCCTCCCAAACTCCTCATCCACTTTCCTTTTACTCTCCTCCTTCACCAATCTCTTCACCTCTCTTCTCCAGCTCTTATAGACCTATCTCTTCTCTCTCTCATCTTCTCCCTTACCTCTGCTCACTAGCCATTCACTATATGCCTTCTTCTTTTGTTCCACAGCTCGTTTCACCTCACCATTCCACCATGCTGTCCCTTGCACACCCCTGCATCTCCTCCTCACTCCACAAACCTCCTCACACGCTGTGCCTATCTCTTCTGTGAAAATCTTACATACATCTTCCACCCCTTCCATCTGCTCTAACTCATACCTTCCCAATCTTTCTTCCACTATTCTCTTATACTTTGACATTTTCTCACCATCTTGTAACTTCTCCACTCTTCTCACAGGAGCTACTTCCTCCTGTCTTCCCCTTGGTCTCTTCACCCACTTTCTTTGCAGCCTCACCTTGGCCATCACTAAGTGATGTTCAGAGAGCCCACTCCCCCACCCCCTCCACACTCTTGCATCCAACACTTGTCTTCCCATTTGCTCATCCACACACACACGTAATCTATCATTGCCTTCCATTCTACAAGTTCACCATCCATCCTCCTCAAGACTCTCTATACCTGTGGATCATCTTGTACCGAAAGTAGGTGCTGGCTACTGCCAACCCCTTACCAGCACAGATGTCCACCAAGGCACTACCATTCCCATTCATCTCAGCTGGCACACCCCACTGACCAACCACTCCATCCACTGGTACATTCCCAACTTTACCATTCATGTCTCCAATCAAAAACACTCTCTTGCTCCTCTCAAACTTGTCCATACATGCTTCTACATTTGACCAAAACTCATCTTTCACAACCACTAATAAAGTTGGTTGCACATTAGGGGGGGTCTATGAAGCGACTTTTTTACCTAGAATGCCACCTCCTATGGTTTTATCGCATGCTCCCAAATTTACTGCCGGCTTTTTTCCATCACCACCTAGCGTAAACTTACTGTGGAGGCCAGTTAGCGCTGACTGACCTCTAATAAAGAAATGCTAGTGATACAGATTTCACAATTTGCTGAGCACAAGTGCTGTAGCACAGGCCAAAGAGATATGTGTAACACAGTTGATGCAACTTATTTAACCCGAGTCCCGACTGGTTTTTTACCCAGCCTACCCCCAGATCCCGACCAATTTTCGACTTTTTGTTTTTTGGCTGAAACCTTCGCTTTCGGTGAGAAACCTCGAAAATTCATAGTGAAATCACGATCCTGAGGTAAAAAAATGTTGATACAGGTGTCACTCAACCTTACGTTTTCCTTCTTTTTCAGGGTACCTGGCTAAGAAAACGAACTATGGAAGGGTTGACTAATTCAAGCCACTTTAAATAACGTATTTATTTCATTTATTTGGTACGAATTTATGTGTAGTAAAAGTCTTTAATGGTTTTCACACAGTAATATGGGCATTTATAAGCACTGTTCACTTACCCAAAACCCCAGTATATGGCACCTTCCTTTACGACATTACCACCTCATCACTTCCGCTTGTTTCTACCTTTAGCTTCTTTGTTTCTTTGTCCTCCACCACAGGAATCACTTTCACCGTGAATTTCGTCATTAGAGAGACCGTGGGGCAACATACCTTTACTGGCTAGGTTACTGCTAACAGGTGAATTGCCCAGTGTGGGGGGGAGGGGGGAAGGGGGGGTTAGGTGGGGCCAGGCAGTATTCCCGCTTGACAGCAGGTAGAGGAAGGTCTCCCACAAATGGATACCAAAAATCACCAGCGAATGTTGAAAAATGTGTACACAAAGGGCCTTGCAATTGCGTGACGTACGATGCACGTCATTGGGTCTGTGTGCGGAAAAAAGTAGCGACGTGCATCGTACGTTGATGGGACTGGGCGGGTTAAATAATGTATTTTAATATGCTTGATGTACTGTAGTGAAATTCCTATGCACCTAACTGCAGCAGCTGCAGCCTGATACTTGATCTTGTGATACCTTATTTATTACAAATCTTTTATTCACAACCAAGGGGTGGTTGGGGTTTATTGCTCACATAATGCCACTCCGGGATGAGTGAGGCTGGTCACTCTCATCTTAAAATGTCACGACTAACTTGCCTAGCCCGTGATTCCTAGGCTCCTCATCAGGCAACACTGGATTAGATGATGAATGAATGTAAATTAAAATGCCCATCACTCGGGTGTTTAGGTTACGTACCCTTCCCACATTCCATTACAATATATAGTAGCACTCAATTTAGTAACTTTTACTGTTGTCCTAAGTTACAATAACATTATTTTTTCATTCAAGTTGTACTACTTCATATAGCTTAGCTGTCCCACATTATCTCCATTAAGTCTGCTCCATTCTCCATTAACCTGCCCAGTCCCGACCGTTTTTTTACCCAGCATAACCCCAGATCCCGACCGATTTTTTTTCCCTCAAACCTCTGCTTTTGGTGAGAAACATTGAAAATTCATAGAGAAATCACCCTCCTGAGGTTAAAAATGTTGATACAGGTGTCATTTAGCTTTAAGTTTTCCTTCTTTTTCAGGGTACCTGGCTAAAGAAAACGAACTATGGAAGGGTTAACTAATTCAAGCCACTTTAAATTACGTATTTATTCATTTATTTGGTACAAGCACCAAAGCAAGCCTGAGGACAGCAAATCACCCAGGGGGTTTAGGGTGGGTTCGTGGAATGTGGGAAGTTTGAGAGGAAGAGCAGGGGAGGTCGTTGAGGCATTCAGTAGGAGGTGGGTGGATGTGGCATGTTTGCAGGAAGTCCGGTACAGGGGTGGATCACCCAGAAAGATTGTTGGGAAGGATTGCTACTATAAGTTGTTTTGGCAGGGGGGAACTGACGGATATGGGGGTGTGGGTGTGTTGGTTGCAGAGAAATGGGTGGAATATGTCATGAATGTTATGAGAGTACGTGATAGGATAGTAGTGGCGAAAATTTTGATCGGGCAGAAATTGATTTCAGTTATATCGGCATATGCTCCACAGGTAGGATTGGATGACGCAGAGAAGGTTAGGTTTTGGGATGATTTAATACGTGTAGTGAGTGGTATGGGTGATGAGGTAGTGGTTCTGGGAGGGGATTTAAATGGTCATGTGGGTGAAGCAGCTCAATGTTATGAAGGAGTCCATGGAGGATGTGCATATGGTGTGAGGAATGCGGAAGGGGAAAGAATACTCGAGTTTGGGGAGGCTATGGACATGATTGTGTGCAACACACATTTTAGAAAAAGAGTGAGTAGATTGATTACGTACGAGTCCGGGGGAAATAGTAGCCAGATAGATTATTTTCTGGTCAGGAGGGTTGATAGGAGATTAGTGAGGGATGTTAAAGTTATAGGAAGCGAGGAGTGTGTGCAGCAGCACAAACTGTTGATTTGTGACATGGTGCTTAAGGAACGAGTGATGAGGAGGACATATGTACCTAGGAGGAAAATATGGAAGCTGGGAAACCAATCAGTAAGGGATGCCTTTTATAGTGGGATGAGGAGAGTGCTGGCCGAACAGGAAGCCGTAGATAGAGGCGTTAATGAACAGTATAGAGCCCTTAAGAACAACCTCTTGAGAGTTACCGATGCAATATGTGGTTGGACAAGAGGACCACCAAGACATAAAGTAACTTGGTGGTGGGATGAGGGTGTAGAAGCTGCAGTTAACGAGAAAAGAAGGCTTTTCCGGGAATGGAAGAATGGGGGTAACAGGGAGGAGTACTTGGCTGCCAAGCGCAGGGCTAGAAGAGAGGTATACAGGGCGAAGTCTGAGTCACAGAGACCTTTACTTGATAATCTAAATCATGGAGAAAGGAAAAATATGATTTTTAGGGTGGCAAATCAGGTGAAGAGGGATAATCGGGATATTGTAGGTGAGCAGTGTGTGAAGAATGATGATGGAAGGGCAGTGGTGAACAGTGAGCATATTAAAGATGCATGGAGGGAGCATTATAGCCGATTGTTGAATGAGGAGTTTGATTGTGATAGAGAAGGTTTGGAGCCAGCTGATCCAGTGTTTGGCCCTTGGCCTTTGATTGATGCTGCTACTGTGAGTCAGGCAATAGGCAGGATGCAGGTGGGGAAGGCGGCAGGTGTGTCTGGGTTGACTGCCGAAATGTTGAAGGCCTCAGGAGATACTGGGGTGAGGTTAGTCACTGACCTGATAAATATGATTATATATGAGTGTGTTGTCCCAGATGACTGGCTGAAGAGTGTAATTGTAAATGTGTACAAAGGAAAGGGTGATGCTCTGGAAAGGGGAAATTACAGAGGTATAAAGCTCTTAGATCAGATAATGAAAGTAATGGAGAGAGTTCTAGAAGGTATGATTAGAGAAAGAGTGAATATCGATGAGATGCAGTTTGGGTTTATGCCAGGCAGGGGGACCACTGATGCCATATTCATTGTTCGACAGCTTCAAGAAAAATACATTGAAAAGGAAAGGGAATTGTATTTTGTTTTTGTTGATTTGGAGAAGGCCTTTGACAAAGTCCCTAGAGAGGTGGTGAAGTGGGCAATGAGAAAGCTAGGGTTGGAAGAGTGGCTGGTTAGAGTGGTTATGGCCATGTACATGGGTGCTCGCACCCAGGTAAGAGTGAATGGAGCTTTGAGTGATGAGTTTTCTGTGAATGTTGGTGTGCATCAGGGGTCAGTTTTGAGTCCCTTGTTGTTTATCATGGTGCTTGAAGCCCTCTCACGTGACTTCAGAGATGGACTCCCATGGGAGATGCTGTATGCTGATGGTTTGGTGTTGATTGCAGAAAATGAAAAGGAGGCGGAGGAAAGATTTAAGAAGTGGAGAGATGGTATGGGATACAAGGGCTTAAGGGTAAATGCAGATAAAACAAAAGTGATGATATCTAGGGTTGGTGGCGGTACAATCAGAGGACAGGGAGAGTGGCCATGTGCAGTTTGCCACAAGGGTGTGGGAAGTAATTCCATCTTGTGTAGTGTTTGTGATAAGTGGGTGCACAAGAGATATAGTGGTATTAGAGGTAGACTGTGAGATGATGCTGATTTCAAGTGTGCGGCATGTCGGGGAGAGCAGGTGGAGTTTGTTAGGCGTGAAAGGGTTGAACTTGCAGGTGAGCCTCTTGAGTGTGTGGAGGAGTTTCGTTATTTGGGAGACATGGTATGTGCCGGAGGTGGGGCTGGAGTTAGCTCGGTTGCTAGGGTGAGAAGTGGTTGGAAGAAGTTCAGGGAGCTGTTGCCTCTCCTGACATTGAGAGGACTCTCCTTACATGCTAAGGGGTCTTTGTATGCAGCCTGTGTTAAGTGTGATGCTGTTTGGTAGTGAGACCTGGGCAATAATGGAAGAGGATATTCGCAGGTTTAAACGTACAGAAATGACAATGATTAGGTGGATGTGCAGTGCGTCCCTGCGTGCAAGGCCTGGGGGGGCTGGGTTTACGATGGAAGAGTTGAGAGGTAGGATGGGACTGGAGTGTACTGGTGTTGTGATGAGGAGAGGTAGGCTGAGGTGGTTTGGACATGTGGAGAGGATGGAGGATGATAATTGGGTACAGAGGGTGAGAGGTGTTAATATTGGGGGAGGGGTTGGGAGGGGTAGACTGAGAAAGACATGGGACGAGGTCATTAAGTGTGACTTAAGGGTTAAGGGACTGAACAGGGAGGCTGCCAGGGATCGAGCAGCGTGGAGAGCCGCCATTAGGTGACCAAAGCCGACGCATGCAAGCATGTTGGAGCCTTGAAAAACGAAACGACGAAACGAAACGTACGAATTTATGTGTAGTAAAACTCTATATTGGTTTTCTCACAATAATATGGGTGATAAAAGCACTGTTCACTCACCCAAAACCCCAGTATATGGCATCTTCCTTTACGACATTACCACCTCATCACTTCCGTTTGTTTCTACCTCTAGCTTCTTTCTACCTCCACCTCAGAAATCACTTTCACCGTGAATTTCGTCATTGGAGAGACCGTAGGGCAACTTACCTTTACTGGCCAGGTTAACACTAACAGGTGAATTGTCCAGTGTGGGGGGAGGGGGGGAGGGGGAGGGGGGCCAGGAAGTATCCCCGCTTGGCAGCAGGTAGTGAAAGATCTCCCACATATGCCTACCAAAAATCACCCGTGAATGTTGCAAAATGTGCACACAATGGGCCTTGCAAATGAGTGATGTACGATGCATGTCGGTGGGTCTGTCCGCGGAAGAAAGTAGTGACATGCATCGTACGTCAGTGGGACTCGGCGGGTTAAAGTTCATCATTCCTCCTCAGAGAAAATTCACCAGCAGCAACAGCCTTCCCATTTCTTATTCTTTTTATTTTCAAAGTTTTTTTCACTTAAGGAATTTTGCCACATGTTTCACCTGTGATCATAATACTCAGTTTCACACACCAGCTCAAAAATGTTAAGCCATAACTTTCCAAGTAATTCAGGCCTCTAAGTGGAACAGTAGCCCTATCTAATAAGGTGGCAAGTACAAAAGAACTAAATGTGGGAGCTTCAGGGTTCCTTAATACCCTTGATGTGGTGCCTTGTGGGAAGGTGATTTTGTGTGGTGTGATAAGCAAGAGTGTGGTGTGTTGGTGGCTTTGCTTAAGCCACGTAAGTTGACAGGAGAAAAGTGCCTCACGTCCAACAGGCGTTAGTCAGAGACAGAGCTGCTGATAGTAATACACCTGCATCTAAAAAATACAGTACACGTACAATTAAAATGATACTGCAATGTATGAATAAGCTACACTATAAACTACATCATCAAAAAACAGTACATGTACAGTATACATACCTGACCAGGTTGTGCCACAGGTCTGCTATGGGGCATTGGCTGCTGTTGTGGCTGTGGCTGGCGGGGTGATGGGGAACTTACACGTGGATCAAGGCCTGGTATAACACCTCTTGATCGGCCTCTAGCCCGTCCTCTCCCTTTTCCTTGTCTTGCCTTACCCTCCATTTTCCTTCACAGGTACTACAGCCGAGTACTGAAATTCAAACTACTGTATTATGTTTTGTCATTTGTAAATAAACAGCATTATGGCACATACTAATTTCTTATTTCTGTACATTACGATGCAGAAGGTGCCCAAAACATGAAAAGGATGTAAATGTGGAAGATATCAAGAGGGTGCCTCAAGCAATGGGACCATACATCCTTTCACTGTTCATTCAAGCTTTTGATATCTATGAACTGTATATATACAGTACCAGTTTCTCTGTATAACAAGTATCTACAGTATATCTTTACTCCACTCAAAGACAGAATGAGATAGAATCCATTAAGGAAAGACAAAGCATACATGTTAGGAGACTACCAGCCACACATCTATTATAATACACTACAAAATCTCACACATTCCAGCTTTTGGAATCACTGCATAATTATCTACATATATCTGTGGCATTTTTCTTTTTAAATACACTTCACACACGACAGCCACATCGTAGGGGGTACCTTGGCCACTCTGTTTGATGGAATTTTTGCAACTAGGCATAGCAATGCTGTGGAAAAAACACCCCAGAGAAATAGGTTAAATAGCTGTCTGAGAATCTACCCAAATTTCCAGAGGGCATGTACCGTCCAGAATCACATCCGAGGCCATCCATGACCATGAAAAATTACATACTGCAAAATTCATGAACACAAACACAGAAATGGTCAGTGTGTGTTACTCATTTCTCATCCTTTTTCCATGTACTCCTATGAATAACCTGGATGCCTGGGCATATTCCTACCACCAGTTCTACAGCCCTCAGTACAGTTAGTTCTCAAATTTAGAACCATTTCGTACTGTAAAACCCTTATCAAAATGGATTTCTTATGGAAAAAAATACAGTAAGATCGTGCCCCGGGTGATCACTGACAACATAAGCATACAAAACAATGACTTTCAGCTGCTTGATTTTTTCTACTCCCTTGGAACATGAAAACAATCTGAACAAAATTATAGCTTACCATTTCCACCACCTCTTTCAATACTGTATGCTGTACTGGTATTACCCAATGAATAATTGCTTGCCACTGGATTCTAAGTAACAACACAGTAAAGAAATCATGTGATGGCCATGTTAAAAAATATAAAATATTACAGCTGAAATGAGTCCACCAGCTGGAGAATACAGGCACCTCCCAGCTGATGCTTACGTCAATTTCTGACCACCAATTTGAGTGGTCGTATCCTTGTGTCTGGTAATTTCTTGTTACTGTTCATTATCTTCTTTTATTTTGGCTCTTGTCACCAAGCAGGGTTATTTTCAATGAGACATGGGACTTGAACCTGTGCTAGAGGGTACAGGGCATTGTGGTTCCCAGGCTGCTGCTTCCGCCCAATAGAGAGGGGCCCAAACCTGGGAGTAGCACCCCAGGAGGCTCCCCTATCAGTGGGTGTATAATGGCAGAGCAGTTGCAGTGCCAAGGCACGCTTGGAGGGTGTCCCTGCAGCTGTCCTGGCAGGGTGTCCCGGGGCCACTACCACAGCCACTGGTAAGCTGGTGGGCTAGGGGTCCCAGATCCATTGCCTGGACCTAGGACTGTGCAATGGGAGGGGCCTGTGGAATGTTTACCCCACCTTCTATCTTACCGACTATGACTTACAAATATAAGAATCAAAGCAAGCCTGAGGAGAGGAAATCATCCAGGGGGTTTAAAGTGGGTTCATGGAATGTGGGAAGTTTGAGGGGAAGAGCGGGGGAAGTTGCTGAAGCATTCAGTAGGAAGTGGGTGGATGTGGCATGTTTGCAGGAAGTCCGGTACAGGGGTGGATCACCCAGAAAGATTGTTGGGAAGGATTGCTACTATAAGTTGTTTTGGCAGGGGGGAACTGATGGATATGGGGGTGTGGGTGTGTTGGCTGCGGAGAAATGGGTGAAATATGTTATGAATGTTATGAGAGTAAGTGACAGGATATTAGTAGTGAAAGTTTTGATCAGGAGGAAAATGACTGTACAGTAATTATATCAGCATATGCTCCACAGGCATGATTGGATGACGCAGAGAAGGATAGATTTTGGGATGATTTAATACGCGTAGTAGGTGGTATGGGTGATGATGAGGTAGTGGTTCTGGGAGGGGATTTGAATGGTCATGTGCGTGAAGCAGCTCAAGGTTATGAAGGAGTCCATGGGGGATGTGCATATGGTGTGAGGAATGTGGAAGGGGGAAGAATACTCGAGTTTGGGGAGGCTATGGACATGTTTGTGTGCAACAAACATTTTAGAAAAAGAATGAGTTGTTTGATTACGTACGAGTCCGGGGGAAAAAGCAGTCAGATAGATTATTTTCTGGTCAGGAGGGTTGATAGGAGGTTACTGAGGGATGTTAAAGTTATAGGAAGCGAGGAGTGTGTGCAGCAACACAAACTATTGATTTGTGACATGGTGCTTAAAGAACAAGTGATGAGGAGAAGGAGGACATATGTACCTAGGAGGAAAATATGGAAGCTGGGAAACCAATCAGTAAGGGATGCCTTTTATAGTGAGATGAGGAGAGTGGTGGCTGAACAGGGAGCCGTAGATAGAGGCGTTTATGAACAGTATAGAGCCCTTAAGAACAACCTCTTGAGAGTTACTGATGCAATACGTGGTTGGACAAGAGGCCCACCAAGACATAAAGTAACTTGGTGGTGGGATGAGGGTGTAGAAAGCGCAGTTAAGGAGAAAAGAAGTCTTTTCCTGGAATGGAAGAAGGGTGGTAACAGGGAGGAGTACTTGGCTGCCAAGCGTAGGTAGAAGAGAAGTATACAGGGCGAAGTCTGAGTCACAGAGACTTTTACTTGATAATTTAAATCATGGGGATAGGAAAAACATGATTTTTAGGGTGGTAAATCGGGGGAAGAGGGATAATCGGAACATTGTAGGTGAGAAGTGTGTGAAGAATGACGAAGGAAGGGTAGTGGTGAACAGTGGGGATATTAAAGATGCATGGAGAGAGAATTATAGCCAGTTGTTGAATGAGGAGTTTGATTGGGATTGGAAGGTTTGGAGCCAGCAGATCAAGTGTTTGGCCCTTGGCCTTTGTTTGGCGCTGCTACTGTGAGTGAGGCAATAGGCAGGATGTGGGTGGGGAATGCGGCAGGTGTGTCTGAGTTGACTGCCGAAATGTTGAAGGCCTCAGGAGATACTGGGGTGAGGTTAGTCACTGACCTGAAAAATATGACTGTGAGTGTGTTGTCCCAGATGACTGGCTGAAGAGTGTAATTGTAAATGTGTACAAAGGGAAGGGTGATGCCCTGGAAAGGGGAAATTACGGAGGTATAAAGATCTTAGATCAGAAAATGAAAGTAATGGAGAGAGTTCTAGAAGGTATGATTAGAGAAAGAGTGAATACTGATGAGATGCAGTTTGGGTTTATGCTAGGCAGGGGGACCACTGATGCCATATTCATTGTTCGACAGCTTCTGGAAAAATATATTGGAAGGAAAAAGGAATTTTGTTTTGTTTTTCTGCTGATCTGGAAAAGGACTTTGACAGAGTCCCTAGAGAGGTGGTGAAGTGGGTGATGAGAAAGCTAGGGTTGGAAGAGTGGCTGGTTAGGGTAGTTATGGCCATGTACGTGGGTGCTCACACCCAGGTAAGAGTGAATGGAGTTTTGAGTGATAAGCTTTCTGTGAATGTTGGTGTGCATCAGGGGTCACTTTTGAGTCTCTTGTTGTTTATCATGGTACTTGAAGCCCTCTCATGTGACTTCAGAGATGGACTCCCATGGGAGATGTTGTATGCTAATGATTTGGTGTTGATTGCAGAGAATGAAAAGGAGGCGGAGGAAAGATTTAAGAAATGGAGAGATGGTATGGGGCACAAGGGCTTAAGGGTAAATGCAGATAAAACAAAAGTGATGATATCTAGGGTTGGTGGCAGTACAATCAGAGGAGAGGGAGAGTGGCCATGTGCAGTTTGCCACAAAGGTGTGGGAAGTAATTCCATCTTGTGCAGTCTTTGTGATAAATGGGTGCACAAGAGATTTTGTGGTATTAGAGGTAGACTGCGAGATAATGCTGATTTTATGTGTGCAGCGTGTCAGGGAGAGCAGGTGGAGATTGTTAGGCATGAAAGGATTGAACTTGCTTGTGAGTCTCTTGAGTGTGTGGAAGAGTTTTGTTATTTGGGAGACATGTTATGTGCCAGAGGTGGGGCTGGAGCTAGCTCGGTTGCTAGGGTGAGAAGTGGTTGGAAGAAGTTCAGGGAGCTGTTGCCTCTCCTGACAATGAGAGGACTCTCCTTACATGCTAAGGGGTCTTTGTATGCAGCATGTGTTAGGAGTGTGAAGCTGTATGGTAGTGAGACCTGGGCAGTATAGGAAGAGGATATTCGCAGGCTTAAACGTACAGAAATGACAGTGATTAGGTGGATGTGCAGTGCGTCCCTGCGTGCAAGGCCTGGGGGGGGCTGGGTTTACAATGGAAGAGTTAAGAGGTAGGATGGGACTGGAGTGTATTGGTGTTGTGATGAGGAGAGGTAGACTGAGGTGGTTTGGACATGTGGAGAGGATGGGGGATGATAACTGAATGCAGAAGGTGAGAAGTGTTAATATTGGGGGAGGGGTTGGGAGGGGTAGACTGAGAAAGACATGGGACGAGGTCATTAAGTGTGACCTCAGGGTTAAGGGATTGAACAAGGAGGCTGCCAAAGATCAAGCAGCATGGAGAGCTGCCATTAGGTGACCAAGGCCGACGCATGCAAGCATGTTGGAGCCTCCAAAAATGAAACGAAACGAAAACAAAATGATTTTTTAATTCAGGCCACCTGGAAGTAGTCATTATCAACTAGGTTAGGATTGTTTGTTCTGGTTCATGTCCGATGGCATATAAATACATTAAATATTATAGTAAAAGAACGAAAGCAAGGAAGGCACATACCACAGATGGTACCTGCACAACTATTCACTCGATGTCTTTATTACACTAATTTCAGTTGTTATACTGCCTGTAAATAATGCAATATATGATGCTGCTATTCATGAGTTTCAGTGCAGTTTGGGACTGAGGCATGTTAATTTCTAAATGAAACGGTATACAGAATGCACACAGCTGGTACCTGCACAACCACTAGTCTGTTTCACTAATTTCTAATGTTACTGTACAGTATATTACGTGTGATATACAACACAGGAATTCATGTGTTGTCTTACCGGGGCTACTGCGTCACTGCTTTCAAGTTTCATCCTGGACTATGTGAGACCACTTCCTTGGTCATGTAAACAGCTGAAGTAATATGCCAGCATAAGGGGCTACACCGTTTGTGTTACACATGCGTGCATATCCTCAGGCAAGACTGACCAGTCCTCCCCTACAGATGCTTCCGCATCTCGAAAATTATGATAAATTTTTCAAGTCAGTTTCTCTATACAGTATGGTGTTCACTCTCACTCGTTTCCTACTAGCATCAGCTGGAAGATTTCGAGTTCGGTAGGCCTGACAGCCGCTCTCTGCTATCTTTCCCTTTCACTCGTGACCAAAAACTTTGCTTCAGAGTATGCGTCAGGCGACCTACTACTGTTGCCCTTTTTCATATCGTAATGAATAATCCCAGAGTTGACTGAGAGGGCTGTAGCTTTCACGGCCCTATCCATCTACAATAAACCCATCATTTAGCATATGGAGAATATAAAACACTAGTAAATATGATGAAACTAACCTTTTGGAAATATTCAGCATCATGCACCAACCCGTCTACAATAAACCCGTCATTTAACATACCGTATGAAGAACTAGTACATATGATGAAACAAACCTTTTGGAAATATTCAGCATAACACACAATGTATATAAATACACTTGACTGGAAGATGGAGACAACAGAAGTCGTGTGCAACTTTGGAAGCATAATGGTACCTGACAAACGAGTCTCCTTGTAAACATTACAACTGTGCCGTCTAATTCACAACTTGAGAGATTAGTAAATAACTTACCAGCACATCAATACACGATGGAGACGTTGCTTTACTCAAATTTTGGGTAAAAGGCTCGTTTTAGAAACTCTGAGACTAGATGATCAGCGATAATAAGTTACAGCCACTTACCGACCCACCCTTGCAGCCCTTTTTCCTCTCCCACTTCTCTGGCGCGACTGTCCCGGATGTAGGACCGTAGGTACTAAGTGCGTCACATTTTCCGCGAAAGGAATTTGTGAATATATAAGAAAATTTGTCTTTGGGTAATGCAAAATAAATAAAGAAATAAGTCATAAGTGCATTTGCGACAACCATAAGTTCTTATGTTAGAATCTATTAAACCCTGTTCTCCTAATTACGGTCTCTACTGAGGTCTTTAGCGGCCACTGATTGGAAAACTTGTAGGAAATTAATTAGCGACATTTTATAAAAGACATTTTCCATCGCTGAAGCAAAGTCTAGGGGTATATAAACGTACGATGTAAGGTAATTTTCGTTTTCAGTCCACTGAGCTCTAAGCTATATCAACCCACCAGCTGAGGGATTCAAGCCGATGAGTAAATCACATGGCCTTTACCCCAGTTCAGAGAGGATTTACATTTAACAAACGAACGTAAGCAAACGCTACCGAACGAACGTTCATGAACGTTTGCGAATATGGTAGTTGCGTCTGCTGAATGCAGTGTCATCCATGGATTAAATAAATAAATAAATAAAAATAATCCGAGCATGTATCTGAGTTCGAGTATGTTCAGTTATGGTTGTGGCGCGGAAAAATAAAGACGTAATCGTATTGGAAGGGGAATTTCCGCCAAGCCGATTTTTTTCTTATTATTTTCTGTGTACTACTCTGGGCATAGACTTGAAGGCCCGTTCGCTGAGGCCCAGCAGCCCTCCGACGTACACTACCATACACCTCAAAGTCTCCATTTCGGCTCTAAAACTCACCGGCCATATTGAATACCCGCTAGGGCTGTCTTATACAGGACCGGTGTACTGGTATTAGCGGGGTTGTTTTTATGGCATGTCGGCGGGTGTTATTTTATCGAAATTCATATCCTTAAACTGTTCCCTGCCCCATCCGGAATTTGAACCCGCGGTCATTTGGACAACAGATCACTTCTCTACTGACCCGGCCTTATATATCTATTCTTTTTAGTATTACCAGAGTGCGTTTACTTTAACTTGACGAAGCTCTCTAAACCTTTTCATCTTGGTTGATGGTCAAGAGTCGTCAGTGTTGACTATTAACCAAAGACACTCCATCTCATCCTAAGTTTCCCCCTTCTCCTTTTCTCCTCCACCTCATTCACATACCAGTCTTTCATCCTCCATCCCCTCCACGTAGAACATTAAGATGCAGTATATAAACAGGTTCTTGGTTCGTATTCTCAACGGTTAGAGAAGCGCGCTTGCGCTCGCGCGAATAAGTCAAACAGTTTTTATAGATTTTTAACTAAACTTGGTGGAAGTGTTCAGGGATAGCCATGGGGTCAGGTTTTTCTCTCCTTTATGTTTTTATTTTTTTTAGAACAATGGGTCAAAGCTCAAGGTCACAGAGCAAAGTCATCTCAAACAGTTCTGATCCGATTTGAACCAAACTTGGTGGAAGGGTTAAGGGTGAGACAGGAATGAAGTAATTTGATTTTGAGAGGAGTCAATCAAAGGTCAAGGTCACAGGGCAGAGTCAAATATTCGCCCTTTAGACTTGATGGTGATTGAGGGTGTTCTGCAGAGTGGTCCTTCCTGCTTAGTCTATTCTTGCTACGATCGAGCAGTTTTATTCAGCTTTAAGGTTGAAACTGTCGAACCTCAACGCTTCCCTTCGCTACCTGGGCTCTCTCCTGAGATGAAAAGAGTCGTCTGGGACCAGGATGGGTAATACAGTATATATAAAGTACGTCGATGTGGCTAAGGGGATAAGCTTAGAGTGTGAAGGTCTGGACACACCTCGCGATGACAGGCCAAAAATAAGTAGGAGCTTGACTACACCTCGGCGTAATCAGTTTTAGAGATAAAGCTGTATGAGTGGCGGTAGATGCCCACTTGATGCGTCGTGTCTACTTGCGTGATTTCTACTGTGTATGATTTCTACCTTGCATGAATTCTGCTTTGCGTGATTTCAACCATGTAAGATTTCTGCCTTGTATGATTTCCACTCTGTTATCTACATTTCATGATTTCATCTCTGCATGATATTCAACCTTGCACGAAGTCTACCTTGTATATATCTACCTTGCATGAATTCTACCCTGTATAAGACCTAAGTTGCATGAATTCAACCTTACATGACTTGTACCTTGCATGACATCTGTTTTGAATGGCATCGTGAGCTCTTTCCTGAAAAACCACCTTACGCACACACACACACACACACACACACATACCTGTCTCGCGCTGGTGCTCACAAAGCCACGTACATTTTCTGGCCGCATTTTAAGTGACTTAGAAAACTACGCATCATTACTGTCTTAGAAATTTATCCTGCACATAAGACAGAGGCGAATAAAGGAAATCAAGCAAAAGATATCTTGGTTCTTATGCTGTTATACGTAAAATTAACTAACACAAGTATCCTATGAGTTAAAGACAAGGACTTCAAATCTTAAGGGGCTTTAGATATTGTAACACCTTTATCTTAGCGATTTATTTTGCACATTACATCTCAGTATCCACATGCACGGTAAATATGAACCGATTTAACAGGGTCGTATTGGAAGTGGCAGTAAATTCGTAACTCCTCGTCCTTAGTTGTTTATTTTGGTCTGGTGAGAGTGAAAAGGGACCTGGATCCCCTTTTCAGCTCTAACTGACAGCAGACTAAGGTAAAACAGACCTTACCCAGTCATGGATTGGCCCGGTGTACCAGTCTGCATTTCCCCCCGTCTGAGATTCCCCCAGGGGGAACTACAGTCAGGGGGGAAATTTTTCCTGCTACACCGGGATGAGAACCACTACCGTGATTCTTTTTCGTCTTCTCTATGCATTAAGTAACCAGTGTTACAACTGCAACAGCCACATTTGTTATTCTTAGCTTGTGGGTATGTATCTTTCTTAATTATACTGCTTTTATTCTAAGTTGGCCTAAAATTCTCTCTCTCCACCTTGAATGCTGAGTTGTAAAAATAGATTATTACTAAATTCTGAAGTCATTGAAGGAATGCTATGGTAAGCGTTCAGAGCCGTAATACTGTCGTCCTCCACTGACCTGCGTGAAATAAGCGGCAAATGGACAAAAATCTTGGCCAAATTGAGGTGAAAAGAGTATAGTGACAACCATCATGTAACTGATACCTGTAATTCTCGCGTGTTGTAGGGACGGCTCACTCATCATTACCGTGTCTACCCTGCATCATTTTCTGCTTCCTATAATCCGTTTCATGCTTTATAATGTCCGTGTTTATATGTCCACTGATTCCACAGTTGGCTAGAAATTTAACAGTGAAGCCAAGATATCTGCACTCCTTATACCAGCAAACCAGCAAAGTGGTCTGTCCCCGCAACAGACGACGATGCGTCATATATGGACGATCCTTTATTACTCCACTGATATACTAAAGACTCCCAATAACTCTCTCTTTCCTTGTTCTTCCACAGAGTAGCAGTCCTGAATGCGTTCGGATGTTCAACGGAATGGTAAGATTCACACCTTGCCCGTCGCCTGTATAAGCAATAATCAGGGCCGTGAAGACGATTAAGTTTATGGCAGGTGCTCAAAGTTAAAAAGGGCACCTAGCTGCTGCTGAATGATTTAAATCAACACGCAGTTAAAATTCTTTCAAATCCATTCAAACTATGTAACAGTACTACAATTGAGAAATTTTTCTATATATGACATCAAACAAGCATACATCAGTAAAGTATTAACTCAAAGATAAATCAATTTAGTTGAACGAAAAACTACAGTGTATATACTGTAGACTATAGAAAATAATAACTCATTGACTTCAACATAAGCTTCATTAATTTAACACAGTATATAGATAACATTTCACAGGAGAAGCTTTCTGCGGGCAATGTCTTTGAATATATAGATAACCTCACAGTGGTTGATTTTGATGCCCTTTTCTACTGCGAACAGTAAGAGGTCAGACAACCTCTCCTCACTGCACAGACGGGGCACCTTTTTCTTCACCAGTTAATTGAGCTTGGAGAAAGACCTTCCCACGGTTGCAGTTGTGACAGAAAGTGTGGCACAAGTTTTCAACAGCTTAAACAAATTTGAGAATATCTCCTGGACATTGTTTTCCTACATCGTGTTAAGCGTCGTAGTTACAGTGTTTTTTTTTGGATTGCATGAGACTGTAACCTGTCTATCTCTTCCATCTCGTAGAGCTGACAATTTTGCACTGACTTGAGTGTCCGTTCTTTCACAGTTTCATTCCAGTTATCTTGTTCTGTCAGGCAGTGAAAAGCATTAAGGATAGCCCAAGTTGTGTTTTTCCTCCTTTAAAGCTCCTTTCTAGCTCTTGAGCAATTGTGTCTAAAAACAAACAGAACACTTTTACACGGTAATTGTCATCCACACTGAAAATGCTGGTGTTCAGTGGCAGAGGTGACACTATACTTGTACTGTTCACGGATTTTCCTTCTCCTACTCTGTCCAGGAATCACAGATAGGAGGTATATGGCCATGGATTCAACTTTTTCTCTGGCACTTCTAAAAACCTCTTGGAACTTTTCTTCATTTCTTAAAGCTCTTAAGTCCTGTAGCACTCCACCTACAACTGAGCAGGATGCTGTCAAATCGAGGTCTTTCCGCTGTAACACATCAGACGCATATGTAGTCTTGAAAAACTGGAGTGGTGATCTCAAGACATAGAAAAATTCAGAGCTAATGCTCTTCAATAACATTAAAGCATCCGCTGCTGATGCATCAGAAGGAACTTTTTGTACCCTCAGCAAAAATAACAAATTGATACTGACTCTCCATACCCAAAAATTATTCGCTAAGGAAGAGAGGTGTTAGGGAGCTACCTTAACCGAGGAGAGTGCGAAATGGTTCTTGATATCTCTTAACACCTCTTTCATACATATTTATTCTGCACAATCACTTCACTATCCTGTCATAGGCCTCGAATGTCTGACAAACTGGTTAAGGTGGCCTTGTCGGGTGCGCAGTTTGAGTAAATTGATACTGATACTAATCCTTTATTTATGGACCGATTTAGGTCATTCAATAGCAGTTTTGAAGTACAGTTCAAGCCTGAAAAAAATGCTTTTCCATTTTTTGTTTAAATTTATTGCTTACAAGAAAAATGTAATTGAATAAAATGTTTAGTTCACAAGTTTACTCAAAGCCTGTACGCAGTATATACTTAATATGGAAAATCTAAGATAGCAGATTTGTAGAGCATAAAATTCTGAATGAAATGAGATATGAATGATGAATATTGGTAAAGAAAATAATGGTGTTATGGTGTTTTTTGCATCAGAAAACCATGTTTTCTACCACATCTAAGTTGATCACAAAGTTTCCCGTTTTCTTAGGATCCCCAATCCATTACAGAAAACGAAGAAAAAAATAATGCAAGGGTAAACTACACCAAACGTCCCGACCCCCTTACGAACGCTTTTTTTTTTTTTTTTTTTTTTTGCTACCCTGCGTCGCTCTGGTGCTGCAGCGCTACACATCACCCCTGTAAAATATATTTATTTCATGATATTTATGCCTTTTATATGCAAATAAACATCATAAACGTCAAATGGAAGGCATCCAGGTACTGAGAAAAAAAGTTTTTTTTGGCCGAATTTCATTGACAAAATTGCCTTAATCAAAGAATAATTTAGTGTTTATTTTCAGGGTTTCTTCTGAAAAAATAAGATAAAAAACATACCTTTAAATGGCGATTTTATTGTTAAACCTCTCTGTTCTCTTCTACGTGGTGATTTTTTTTTTTTTTCGCAGTAAACTCATACATCATACGGGAGAATATTAACAAAATCTCTCTGAAATAAATTGCTAAGGATCATACGTTGCAAGTACTCCTAATCCACCTTTACTCCTTTTTAACTGTCCTAAATGTGCCACATCTGCATCTACCGTGCCGAGGTACGACAATTTATTAGCACTAGAATATGATGCTAATCACGAAGAAGTGCTATGAAAAGGATGTAGAGCCATAGTATTGTCTTCTTCCGCCACTGAGCTACATGAAATAAGCTGCAAAAGGACGAAAACCTGGGCCAAGTTAGCTTGAAAAGAGTATTGTATGTGGCTCAGTGGCAGACTATGGGTGGCTGATGCTGTGTTATAAGCGACATAGGAGGTTCTCTTTTGCTATTTGTTTTGCCTATTACACCTTAACATTCTCTTGGATGCTCTTTATATAGGTGTAATATCGAAAAGCAATGGCCTTTCTCGGATCTTCCTTCCACGCATATTTCTGCCTTCTCTCTCTCTCTCTCTCTCTCTCTCTCTCTCTCTCTGACATACAGCATACACTAATCTATAATCAAACTGTGTGGAATATAATCATGTGACCTGCTGAAAGATATAAGCAGTACAATTGGTATTCTCAGTGTGCTTTCAGATACAAATATTACCTTCTCTATGAGCAATGTTTACTCCTCTATGAGCAATATTAACTCCTTTATGAGCAATATCAATTTCTGAATGAGCACTATATTATATTATATCCATTGCAGATATACCCCTTCGGATCGATTACGTATTTTTTTCCTTTCTATTCCTGCTGCCATCAGTCAATTTCATTTAATTTTTGGGCTGACTTCCAGGGCCCGATTTCTCGTCGGGTAAGGAAGCTCCCTAGCAGCTTTTATTTTATTTTATTTTTGTTTGCTTCTTGTATTTTTTCTGTCATTGAGCTAAGTGGATTAACCTGCACAAGGACGAAAATCTGGGCCAAGTCAAGGTAAAGGGAGGACCGTAGTACTTGCAGTAGGCTCATCTGAACATACAGGGAGAGGACTTGAGGAATATTTGTACAACGAGGCAGCTCCACCACCCAACATATCGGTGCCACCACGTGAAGGCGTCTTTCTCATCCAGTACTTCTCTAACTGATCGAAACGCCTTCAGTCGCCTCTTGGGATCGAACCCACGCGAGGACAACACTCCGACTAGGGCGTTCTGACCACTACACCACCGCCGGGCACCTGATCTCCCTTCATCTTCTTATTTGGCTTAAGGAATAAACAGATGGATAGGTAGATAGATAGACAGACTGACAGAGAGAGAGAGAGAGATTGACAGGCCCATGTTTTAGGTGGCAAAATATGCTTCGTTGCACTTCTCCACCACCGACTTATCATGATTAATACACATTAATATTTTCATTTATTTTCATCTTTTTAATATAGACAGAGTTTGGATTAGTAACACACAAGACGATGTTTAGGTAATGAGCAGGGTAAATCGGTAAGGAAGAGGTGCTAGAGGATCTTCAATGCTTAGGTACGATATCCCATCTCCAGAAATGGGATCGTGTTATGAGTGGCCTGGGAGAATTCGTAACGCAACTTCCATGGCGATTTATTCTGTACTCATCTTGTCCTAAAATTACCATCTCTCCATCTCGAATACTCATTTACGACAATATATCATCGCCATAGTTCTCTCACCTTAACTTAGCCTAGAATTTCGTCCTTATGCGGTTATTTCACACAGTTCAGTAGCAGAATAAGACAGTGCTACAGTTCGGCATCCTTTTCCTGGTACTTCTTCATGATTAACATTCTGTTCTAGTGTTGTTGTTATAACTGAGCTTTCAGGATGGAGAGAGGGCAATTTTAGACCAAGCTAGGGTAAGAGTTTAGAATACGATGCTAGTTACGAAGAAGTGCGGATGTTGAACCGTAGCAATGTCTTTATCTGCCACTGTAATAGGACGAAAATTATGCGTAAAGTTGCATGTAAAAAAATTATGGAGGCTAAAACGAAATTATGGTGGCAATGATAAGGTGTAGGCCTAACAGGGAAGATTGCCTACATCACTAAGGGAGAGGGGCTGTGAAATTTCCTACTGTAGTTAGAATACGGGTGAAGATTTTTTTGTTTAAATTCTTCCTAAACGATTTTATGGTCGTTAGGGGTACTGGAGAGGGACGCCTTCAAGTGGTGGCGCCGATATAGCGAGCCCGGTTATACAAGCGTCCCTCAGCTGTCTCCCTATTCGCTAAAGGAGGATGGTTTATAGTAGATGAGGAATTTCAATCATAATTCCACCGGGTTCATGTTCGGATGAGCCTGGGGGCCACAACACCACCACCACCAACAACAAGAACTGGATTTAGGAGCTAAAGGGTTTGTGAGAGCCATATCTAACACCATCAGTAGGAAAAAGTCTCTCCTAAGCTGAATAAATTGGTCTGAAGATAAAGGAAGAAGAGAAAAGAAAGGTGTTACTGACATGTGTAGTTAACAGAGAACAAATTTAGTATCCTTTTGTTCCTTTCTAATGGTAATACCTGTGACATGGAGCAGGGATTTCAGAATCCAGGGGTTCGAATGGTGAGTGAGTGAGAGCGTGGACCATTTCACTGGGCATGCTGTTGAACATAAGTCGGCTTGTTTTCGAGCGACAAACATTCATAACCCCTCTCCAGCTTGGATGATGGCCAGTTGTAGTCAGACTGGAGGATAAATTTGACAAAGTAACCAAGGAGACTCATTCCTAGCTCTTCGTTATTCGAATTCACACAACCTCAGCTCCTAGTTTGGAAGCGTGAGAATGTTCCAGTTCCCTCAGATGAAAACAAGCCAGCTATAGATTTTCCTCTGTTGTGTGCTGGGATGATGATGATCTGACTTCCTCGATTTTGCCATATATTTGAACAAAATATTTACATTCTTTAATAAATTCTACATATGTCTTTTAATAAATTCTACAAATATACTGAAATATGATAAAACAGTTTTTTGATAACCTTAGGAGTCTGAAGGCGTATTCCATGAAGGTGGAGTAGGGCTGCTAGACAGTAAAAGGTGCTTGCCAGACGGTGAAGTACAGTTGGGAGGCGACGAAGGCGTGTTGCTAGACACTGAAAGGGGTCTTGGATGCGTTCACGAGTATGTGTGAGGGGCTGAGAAGGTGGTATGAAAGAATGAGAAGTGGGAGCTGGATGTATGGTTGGTGGAGAAGGTTGTGGAGGAGGGTGAAGGCTTTGGTCAGTAGGTGCTGGGGGTAGTTCTGCAGCAGCTGCTAGCACCTCCTGAACTGCCTCAGAACCTCCTCATCCGCCCCGCCGTCCGCCCCGCCGTCCACCCCGTCGTCCACCCCTCCGTCCATCCCGCCGTCCACCCTACAGCCCACGTTGTCGTCAACCTCTCCTCCCACCTCGTCGTCAACCACCAGTTCGTCCAGTTCTCATTCCACCCACCAGACCTTTAAGGATGACTCGTTCCTCGAGGATGACTTAACCGTGGAGGCTGGGGAGGTGCACCTTGATGATGGACATATTGCTGGTATATAAGTTATTGCCTGTATCCCTCGATGTTCAGTGCATCCACTGATGCAAAACTTCCGCCTGCAACCTCTCACGCTTGAAAGCATTAGGTGTGGACGCAGGCATCAGATAGACTTTGAGAAGTCCATTGAGGATGACCTCACTGTGGTTCAAGATGTGGGACTCCTTAAGGATGACCATGAGGAATCTCTTGAGGATGACCATGAGAAAAATCTTGAGGACGACCGGCCAGAGAAGACTAAAAAGGGCTGTCTTAAAACTGTTTGTTTCACTTGTCCTCCCAGCCTCCAAGAGGTGTTCCTCGAGCCAGAGGAGGGGGCCTCACACGTAAGTGGTTACAACAAGGCTTTAAACCCTTTCGCATGTGAGGACGACGCATCCTCCGATGAGGAATCGTTCCCCGAGCCAGAGGAGGTGGCCTCCAATGATGAGGAGTTTCCCTAGCCAGAGGAGATGGCCTCCGATGAAGGGAAGTTTCTCGAGCCAAAGGAGGTAGCCTCCGATGAGGAGGAGTTCCTCGAGCCAGAGGAGGCGGCCTCTGATGATGAGGAGTTCCTCGAGCCGGAAGAAGTGGCCTCCGATGAAGAGGAGTTCCTCGAGCCGGAGGAGGTGGCCTCTGATGAAGAGGAGTTCCTCGAGCCGGAGGAGGTGGCCTCTGATGAAGAGGAGTTCCTCGAGCCAGAGGAGGTGGCCTCTGATGAAGAGGAGTTCCTCGAGCAGGAGGAGGTGGCCTCTGATGAAGAGGAGTTCCTCGAGCCGGAGGAAGTGGCCTCCGATGAAGAGGAGTTCCTTGAGCCAGAGAAGAGGGCCTCCGATGAAGAGGAGTTCCTTGAGCCAGAGAAGAGGGCCTCTGATGAAGACGAGTTTCCCTAGTCAGAGGATATGGCCTCTAAAGATGAGGAGTTTCCCTAGCCAGAGGAGATGGCCTCTGATGACGAGGAGTTTCCCTAGTCATAGGAGATGGCCTCCAATGATGAGGAGTTTCCCTAGCCAGAGGAGATGGCCTTTGATGACGAGGAGTTTCCCTAGCCAGAGGAGATGACCTCTGATGACGAGGAGTTTCACTAGCCAGAGGAGATGACCTCCAGTGATGAAGAGTTTCCCTTGCCAGAGGAGATGGCTTCTGATGACGAGGAGTTTCCCTAGCCAAAGGAGGTGGCCTCCAATGACGAGGAGTTTCCCTAGCCAGTGGATATGGCCTCCAATGATGAGGAATTTCCCTAGCCAGAGGATATGGCCTCCAATGACGAGGAATTTCCCTAGCCAGAGGATATGGCCTTCGATAACGAGGAGTTTCCCTAGCCAGAGGATATGGCCTCGAATGACGAGGAATTTGCCTAGCCAGAGGATATGGCCTCCAGTGACGAGGAATTTTCCTAGTCAGAGGATATGGCCTCCAATGACGAGGAATTTCCCTAGCAAGAGGAGATGGCCTCCGATGACGAGGAGTTTCCCTAGCAAGAGGACATGGCCTCCGATGACGAGGAGTAACCCTAGCAAAAGGAGATGGCCTCCGATGAAGAGTAGTTCCTCGAGCCGGAGGAGGTGGCCTCCGATGACGAGGAGTTCCTCGAGCCGGAGGAGGTGGCCTCCGATGAAGAGGAGTTCCTCAAGCCAGAGGAGAGGGCCTCTGATGAAGAGTTCATCAAGCCAGAGGAGGGGGTCTCCAATGAAGAGGAGTTCCTCGAACCGGAGGAGGGGGCCTCCCACAATAATGGTTATAACGTGGCCTTAAACCCTTTTGCAGGCGATGACGACGAATCCTCCGATGAGGAGTCGTTCTTTGAGCCAGAGGAGATAGCTTCTAATGAAGAGGTGTTCTTCAAGCGAGAAGAGGGGGCCTCCAATGAAGAAGAGTTCCTCGAGCTGGAGAAGGGGGCCTCCGATGAAGAGTAGTTCCTCGAGCCGGAAGAGGTGGCCTCCGATGAAGAAGAGTTCCTTGAGCCAGAGGAGGTGGCCTCCGATGAAGAGTAGTTCCTCGAGCCGGAGGAGGTGGCCTTCGATGAAGAGGAGTTCCTCGAGCCGGAGGAGGTGGCCTCCGATGAAGAGTAGTTCCTCGAGTCGGAGGAGGTGGCCTCCGATGAAGAGGAGTTCCTCAAACCAGAGGAGAGGGTCTCTGATGAAGAGTTCATCAAGCCAGAGGAGGGGGCCTCCCACAATAATGGTTATAACGTGGCCTTAAACCCTTTTGCAGGCGAGGACGATGAATCCTCCGATGAGGAGTCGTTCTTTGAGCCAGAGGAGATAGCTTCTGATGAAGAGGTGTCCTTCAAGCGAGAAGAGGGGGCCTCCGATGAAGAAGAGTTCCTTGAGCTGGAGAAGGGGGCCTCCGACAGGTCCGCAATGGGGACCTTCGGCCTTGGTCGCATAATGGGGGTTCTCCACTCTGCTAGATCGCTGGCAGCCTCCCTAAGTTAGGCCTCCCACGGTTATGGTTACTCTGAGGCTTTGAACCCTTTTGTTAGTGAGGACAACGAATCCTTCAAAGAGGACTCGCTCCCTGACCCACAAGAGTTGGCCTCCCATGCAGTGAGTTGTGACGAGACTCTGAACCCTTTCACAGATGAGGATGACGAGGGGTCTTGTGATAATGAGGTGCTCCCCGAACCGGAGGAGGGGGCCCCCCATGCAGTGAGTTATGACGAGGCTCTGAACCGTTTCACAGGTGAGGATGACGAGGGGTCTTCTGATAATGATTTGTTCCCCGAGCCGGTAGAGGGGGCCTCCCATGCAGTGAGTTATGACGAGCCTCTGAACCCTTTTGCAGGTGAGGATGATGAGGGGTCTTCTGACAATGAGGTGCTCCCCGAGCTGGAGGAGGGGGCCTCCCATGGAAAGAGTTATGGCGAAGCTTTGAACCGTTTCTCAGGTGAAGATGACGAGGGGTCTTCTGATAATGATGTGTTCCCCGAGCCGGAGGAGGGGGCCTCCCATGCAAAGATTTATGACGAGGCTCTGAATCCTTTCGCAGGTGAGGATGACGAGGGTTCTCCTGATAATGAGGTGTTCCCTGAGCCGGAGGAGGGGGCCTCCGACAGGTCCGCAATGGGGACCTTCGGCCTTAGTCGCCTAATGGGGGTTCTCCACGCTGCTGGATCTCTGGCAGCCTCCCTAAGTTAGGCCTCCCATGGGAATGGTTACTCTGAGGCTTTGAACCCTTTTGCTAGTGAGGACAACGAATCCTTCAATGAGGACTCGCTCCCTGACTCACAAGAGGGGGCCTCCCATTCAGTGAGTTGTGACCAGGCTCTGAACTCTTTCACAGATGAGGATGACGAGGGGTCTTCTGATAATGAGGTGGTCCCCGAGCCGGAGGAGGAGGTCACCCATGTAGTGAGTTATGATGAGGCTCTGAACCCTTTTGCAGGTGAGGATGACGATGGGTCTTCTGATAATGAGGTGCTCCATGAACCGGAGGAGGGGGCCCCCCATGCAGTGAGTTATGACGAGGCTCTGAACCCTTTTGCAGGTGAGGATGACGAGGGATCTTCTGAAAATGAGGTGCTCCCCGAGCTGGAGGAGGAGGTCTCCCATGCAGTGAGTTATGATGAGGCTCTGAACCCTTTTGCAGGTGAGGATGACGAGGGGTCTTCTGATAATAAGTTGTTTCCTGAGCCGGAGGAGGGGGCCTCCCATTCAGTGAGTTATGACGAGTCTCTGAACCGTTTCACAGGTGAGGATGACGAGGGGTCATCTGATAATGATGTGTTCCCTGAGCCGGAGGAGGGGGCCTCCCATGCAGTGAGTTATGACGAGGCTCTGAACCCTTTCGGAGGTGAGGATGACGAGGGGTCTTCTGATAATGAGGTGTTCCCTGAGCCGGAGAAGGGGGCCTTCCATGGAAAGAGTTATGACGAGGCTCTGAACCCTTTTGCAGGTGAGGATGACGAGGGGTCTTCTGATAATGAGGTGTTCCCTGAGCCGGAGGAGGGGGGCCTCCCATTCAGTGAGTTATGACGAGGCTCTGAACCGTTTCACAGGTGAGGAATATGAGGGATCTTCTGATAATGATGTGTTCCCCGAGCCGGAGGAGGGGGCCTCCCATGGAGAGTTATGACGAGGCTTTGAACCCTGTCGCAGGTGAGGATGACGAGGGGTCTTCTGATAATGAGGTGTTCGCCGAGCCGGAGGAGGGGGCCTCCCATGGAAAGAGTTATGACGAGGCTCTGAACCCTTTCGCAGCTGAGGATGACGATGGTTCTTCTGATAATGAGGTGTTCCCCGAGCCAGAGGAGGGAGGCCTTCCTTGGAAAGAGTTATGACGAGACACTGAACTCTTTCGCAGGTGAGGATGATGAGGAATCCTTTGGTGATTACGTGCTCCCTTCGAAGATTTAGCCCCAGGCACACACGAATGTGTGAGCTCCATGGAGAGCACTAAAGGTATTTTGCCCTTGGTGCCACCTGAGGCTCTATAAAACATTTCCCTTAAGCTTTTTCTTCCTCTTTTTCCAACTGATCCCAATTATGTCTTCTTCATTTAATTCTTGCCAACTTCTGATGATTTTGCTCAACTTATTTTCAAACTAGAGCAGTTTGATATTGTCCATATAAACCACATGTGTCTGGTGATGCTCTGACTTTGACAAGCTGTTCTGTTTGTTAATTGATACTCCGCGCAGCAAAGGTTAGGGATAATGCGTACATTAATAATTTTAGTTGTATACAGAATCTTGAGGAAAACCACATTTTAGATGAACCTGTGATAAGTTTGATGAAAAGCATAATGGCAGTGGGAACCCACAAATGGTGGATGCAATGTAAATAAACGGGGTTCTAAGAGGACAGGAAAGAGGGGTTACTTTGAAGAGAATACAAGACATATATGTGGGAAGTGGGAAGTAATGTTAAGGCCAATGATGAAGATGTAGCCTGTGAGATCGTAGAGCACTGGTATCATATCAAGTGTCAAATCATCCCAGATTCAGTTTATAACTTCATGTTCAATGATGATGCCGACCAACTGCATTGGACTTGTAGTTCTTGTAAAAGAGGGTGTGAGAAGTTGTGATTTAACAAATTATTCACACTGTCCTGACCGAGATTCGATCTCAGGCCCTTGTGCTTCATAGGCGGCACGTTACCACCGAGCCAAAGAAAGGATCCTCGCTTTGTCTCTAAGCAATACGGGCTTTTATACACCCCATTACATTTGTACAGGTATATGAAAAAAAAAAAGTTTCAACAAGCTGAACCGCAGAGCAATCACCTGGAGCTGAGGAAAGAAGTGTTAGAGGCGAAGAAAATTGTGGAAGAGGAAATAACCAAACAGAATATTGCAGTAAGACTTGGAGATTTGGAAACAAAATAGTTCTACTATTAGAGAAATTAAAAAAAAAATTTTGATGCAAAGTTGATGGACGTTAAGGAAGGTCGCAGAGGAAAGAATGAAATGCTTGGAGGGTAAGTTGTTAAAGCCTAAAAGAAATGAGACAGGAAAAGTAGTGGAGAACGTAAATCAAGTGGAAATAGTTACAAAGATTGCACAAGAAATTCAAGGAAGACTAGCTAGGAATAACATTATTGTCATTTTCATTTCTAGGGAAGTGCAGTCACTAGGGAAATGCAGTCAGATGTACAGTTAGAGGTCAAAAAGAGTGACATCAATATAGTGGAGAGCATTGGTGACGAAATTAATGAAGCGTTTAGTGACGATTTTGAAAACAGTAAGAATAGGTGAAAAGGGGAAAAAGGTAACTTTTAATGGTGAAGAGAAAATCAGTCTGAGGCCCATTTATTGGTGAAAATGAAGGAGGAGGCTAAGAGCACTTGATGAAGAGCATTTACAAGATGTGCGATAGCCAGAATGAAGCTTTGAAAATACTCAGAGTGACACATGATACAAACTAGGTATGAGCTAGAGACAGATAGAGGCTCTTGATGAAGGAAATTGTACTAATGTGGCCTACTATGATTTTAGAAGGCTTTTGATAAGATACTGCACAACAGACTGCTTCACAAAAGTAAAATGTATGGCATTGATGATGTAACTGTTAAGTGACTTGAGGTATTTTTACAGGTGGAAGCAGCGTGTGATAGTCAGAGAGACATCAAGCTGGCGAAGTGAGATCTCTGGGGTGACTCAAGGAAGTGTTTTGGGACCTGTGGTCTTTGTTATGTACATAAATTATCTGCCTGTGATAAAAAATGATAGTGATATTTATCTCTACGCTGATGATACGAAAATATTCCGGAAGTTTGCATGAAAGGAGGACATGAGAAAACTACAGGAGGGTATTTTTGAAAGGAGAAAATGATCTGACAAACGGTTGTTGGAGTTCCATCCCGATAAATGTAAACATATGAGGATAGAAAAAGTTACCAAGGAATTTGGTGAGAAGAGATATAAAATGTTCCAAGAGAAAGGCTATATGAACGAAACTGATAGTGAGAAGGACTTGGGAGTGGTTATACAGAAAAAGCTGAATTTTGAAAACAATATAGCAGAAAAAATTAGTAAAACAAGTAAGATGGTCGGGTTAATTCGGAAAACTCTTGAGAATTTGGAGAAGGACATGTACTGTTTGTCGCTTGGGTAAGGCATCACTTAGAATTTGCAAATCAGGTGTGGTGTCCGCACTTCAAAAAGGATATTGAAACTATTGAAAATGGCCAACGGAGAGCCACTAAGTTAGTATCAGGTTCGAAACATCTATCATATACAGAAAGAGTAAAAGAACTGAAACTACCTGCATTTGTATTTAGACGTGTCAGTGAAGACATGACCGAATGCTTCAAGATATTGACCAGTATATACGATGCAGATGTGGAATTAAGAGAAGGGCCAAATTCTGTGGGACATCGGTATACAAGTAAAGGGCCTCGTTGGACTTAAACATACTTTCACATTAAGAGCAGTTGATTTGCGGGACAACTTGCCTGAGCACTGTTAAAGCACCAGACATGCTGACTTTTGAAAAATGTAGAGCTAGAGTTATAGGCTGAAAAGCCTCTTCCAGAACTTTTCCACTTAAATCTGCGTAAGAGAAGCTATTCCCAAACTGAACAAGAAGTAGTACTCAGAGAATGCAACACCTGCTACTACCAACTGAGTTAAGGGCCGAGCACTTGACTTTGATGTTTTCTCTTGAGCAATTGTTTTAAAAATAAAATTACTTCATACTTCTTTGACTCTTCATTGTATCACCTTCATCTTACCTTGAAGTCTTCTATGAAGCTGGATGAAAATGAATAAAAACTATTTAACTTGACCATATTATTGGACGTGTTCTCAAAAACAATAGTTCAGCCCACTGAATGATCCTCATCCCTTCCACTGAGTCTGGTCCATATCATGTGAAAGCTGTTTTAGTTTAGTTTATTGATACAGATTTAACGTTGATCTGGCCCTGTGACCATGATATCTTCGTTCTCGTCTTACACTCAGTCTTTTCACCAAGTTTGGTCTCAGTCAGATAGAAAGTTTTTCAGTTACCATGGCCTTTGAGTTATAGTTCTCAATCCTTTAGCTAAACAGGGGTCCTTTCATATCAAAACTGTTTTAGTAGTTTTCTCATACACAGACACATGGGTATGACTTTGACCTTTCCCTGTGAGCTTGGCTCTTGACCGAGTGTTCTAAAATCGAAGCTCCGAAGCCTTCCCTTACTCTGATACCTTCCTCAGGGTTTGGTCTAAATCGGATAAAAACTATATACGATAACGTTACTATGTGATCCTAACTTTTTTCTAAAGAAAAAAAATGCAGGTCATCCCAACGGCTGAACTTCACCCCTTCCTCCAAATTTAGTTAAAAGTCGGCCAGATCTATTTTAGCTATTTTGTTCACACACAGACACATGGGTTGAACCTTGACTTTGCCTTGTTACCCTGACCTTTGACAAACTGTTCTCCCAAAACGAATCCCTTTTTTCTTCTTTTACCATCAGCTCTTCCACAAGTTTGGCATAAATTGATCAGAAGCTGTTCGGTTGATCTTACCTGGCCAGATTTTGAGCACAGGCAACCCATTGTCCAACCCTCAACCTTTCCACAAAGTTTGGATAAACGCAGTTTGAGTTATTTCAATCACACACACACACACACAGATACACACACACACACACACACACATACACACACAAACTGACCTTGAGTCACCGTGTACAGCTTGCATGAACACACACACACACACACACACACACACACACACTCACACACACACACACTGTCCTTGAGTCTGTGTGCAGCCTACACACACACACACACACACACATATACCGCTGGTCGGCTCAGTGGTAACGCTCTCGCCTAGCATCTGCTA
>JAGKTI010007586.1:0-36344 GCA_018397915.1 Birgus latro
GGAATTTCTCTAATTATTTTTGTAATTCTCTTAACAAGAATGGGGCCAATATCAAGATGATTATGAAAGAAATACAAAACATGTTTGGACAGCTTTATGAACTACGAGAAGTAGTAATACTTCTAGATTCACAGCAGAGACAGATCTCCATGACAAGTTCCAGTCTGAAGGCTTTCTGCTATCTTTAGCTTACCTGGTGGACATCTTTAAAGTGCTGAATGCAATCAACCTTAAACTACAAGGGAAAACATCATCATCATGCACCACGACGCCACTCGAGCCTTCAAGGCCAAACTCGACCTCTGGAAATGTCGAATTCAGGATAGAAATACAGCCAGTTTTAGTAACTTGGGTTCTGCTTTCATTCACAGTTACCTTGAATCTGAGTTAATAATAATAATAATAATAATAATTATAATAATCACTCCTCTGACTGACAAAGCAGAATTAATCAAATACTTCTCAGATATAGACGAGAAGCGTGAGGCCTGGAAATTCATCAGGAACCCATTTCAATGTGAGGTAGCTGATGTTTCGGATGAAGTGCAAGAATATTTTCTTGAGTTAAAGTTCAACTCCTCAGCTGAGGAAGACTTCAAAGAATTGGATCTTGAGACGTTCTTGGTCAAGTACCTTCCTGTTTAACCTCCGATCTCACATCAAGCCCTTCGGATTCTGACAATGTTTGGATCCACGTATCTTTGTGAAGCTGCATTTTCCATGCTCATTGCTGTCAAGACCAAGTACAGAAACCGGCTGAACGTTGAAGGGGACTTACGTTGTACACCGTCTGGCATTCGACCACGCATTCAAGATCTGGTAGTTAAGAAGCAGTGTCAAGTATCTCATTTAATTAGTAAGAAAGTAACTTCATTCAATATGCTGGGTATATTGTTTGCACAGAATTCGTGCTCAATAAAATGACTAAAAACATCAATTTTTTCAGTTTTTCCTTAATATCTGGGAGGGAATTTTATCAACTGGGTTGAAGATGCGAGGGGGGCATGGAGGGAAGGACCAGCTACTAAAGGGGGCGTGGTAGTAAAAAGGTTAAGAACCACTGATTCAATACAACCAGAATAAAGTCATGAGATGTATTATCAATGAAGGTGCGTTACAGCACTCTTGGGTTACTGAGTTTTAGTGTACAGTTATCTTGATAGTGATTTACAAACGATCTCCTTACTTTGCCCTAATTGTGCTCTCGGGCATTCTCTATCCCCTTCTCTGATGTGAAGGGCTTCTTTCTGCCATTATATACAGGTGGGAAAGGATGTTTAGGTAAGGTAGTAGTGTCTAATCGATCTCCTGTGGGCTTCCACGTGTTTGAATACATCATGAGTTTCTTGGTTGTTTGGATTACGAGGATATTTTGAGAAACATCATATGTTAGGATTCTTGATAGTCTGGGACAACAGACTGTGTACAGATGTCATTGAAATCAGACACTACATCCTGTACACTGTATTATGAGATATATACTAATGCTTATATAATATCTACAACTACGCTGAAGTGGATCCATCGTTGGGAGGAGAGCGGAACCTTAATGATTTGGGTATGTGGTAATATTTGGGTAAAATTACATGTCACTGATATAATTTCTACTTCATGTCATATTTTTCAGGTGTTTAGTTTGGTGTTTGATTTGTTCTGTTAGTTGGCGTGATAAGAATGCAGACCCAGGTCCCAAGCGACTACCCAGGAGGAGGACGAGAGGATCATCCGGGCTGTGGAAGCTAATCCCTTCACCAATGCGAAGGCTATTAGGGAAGACCTGGGTTTAGAGGCATCGGCAACCACAGTGAGACGATGACTGCACGCGGAAAGAATTCATCACAGAGTACCCACTAAGAAGGAGCGCCTCACCAATGCCCACAGCCCTGCCTGACTTACCTTCGCCCAGCAGTATGTGGCCAAAGATATTGGCTTTTTGGAGAGGACAGTTTTCAGTGATGAGAAAACTTTCTGTTCCACCAACCATGGTTGCATTCATATGTGGTGGAAGAATGACACCAGGTAACCAGGAACACCCATAACAATGTAAATTTGATAAAAAGTCAGACTGAACATACCCTGTCGTTTCGTTTTTGAAGGCTCCAACATGCTTGCATGTGTCGACCTTGGTCACCTAATGGCGGGTCTCCACGCTGCTCGATTTCTGGCAGCCTCCCTATTCAATCCCTTAGCCCTTAAGTCACATTTAATGACCTCATCCCATGTCTTTCTCGGTCTACCCCTCCCCCAATATTAACACTTCTCACCCTCTGTACCCAATTATCATCCCCCATCCTCTCCATATGTCCAAACCACCTCAGCCTACCTCTCCTCATCACAACACCAATACACTCCAGTCCCATCCTACCTCTCAACTCTTCTATCGTAAACCCAGCCCCCCCAGGCCTTGCACGCAGGGACGCGCTGCACATCCACCTAATCATTGTCATTTCTGTACGTTTAAACCTGCGAATATCTTCTTCCTTTACTGCCCAGGTCTCACTACCATACAGCATCACACTCCTAACACATGCTGCATACAAAGACCCCTTAGCACGTAAGGAGAGTCCTCTCAATGTCAGGAGAGGCAACAGCTCCCTGAACTTCTTCCAACCACTTCTCACTCTAGCAACCGAGCTAACTCCAGCCCCACCTCCGGCACATAACATGTCTCCCAAATAACAAAACTCCTCCACACACTCAAGAGACTCACCTGCAAGTTCAACCCTCTCACGCCTAACAATCTCCACCTCTCTCCCCGACACACCGCACACATGAAATCAGCATTATCTCGCAGTCTACCTCTAATACCACTACATCTCTTGTGCACCCACTTATCACAAACACTGCACAAGATGGAATTACTTCCCACACCCATGTGGCAAACTGCACATGGCCACTCTCCCTCTCCTCTGATTGTACCGCCACCAACCCTAGATATCATCACTTTTGTTTTATCTGCATTTACCCTTAAGCCCTTGTGCCCCATACCATCTCTCCACTTCTTAAATCTTTCCTCAGCCTCCCATTCATTCTCAGCAATCAACACCAAATCATCAGCATACATCTCCCATGGAAGTCCCTCTCTGAAGTCACGTAAGAGGGCTTCAAGCACCATGATAAACAACAAGGGACTCAAAGCTGACCCCTGATGCACACCAACATTCACGGGAAACTCATCACTCAAAGCTCCATTCACCCTTACCTGAGTGTGAGCACCCACGTACATGGCCATAACCACCCTAACCAGCCACTCTTCCAACCCTAGCTTTCTCATTGCCCACTTCACCACCTCTCTAGGGACTCTGTCAAAGGCCTTTTCCAAATCAACAAAAACAAAATACAATTCCCTTTTCTTGCCAATATATTTTTCCTGAAGCTGTCGAACAATGAATATGGCATCAGTGGTCCCCCTGCCTGGCATAAACCCAAACTGCATCTCACTGATATTCACTCTTTCTCTAATCATACCTTCTAGAACTCTCTCCATTACTTTCATTATCTGATCTAAGAGCTTTATACCTCTGTAATTTCCCCTTTCCAGGGCATCACCCTTCCCTTTGTACACATTTACAATTACACTCTTCAGCCAATCATCTGGGACAACACACTCATATATAATCATATTTATCAGGTCAGTGACTAACCTGACCCCAATATCTCCTGAGGCCTTCAACATTTCGGCAGTCAACCCAGACACACCTGCCGCCTTCCCCACCCGCATCCTGCCTATTGCCCCACTCACAGTAGCAGCGTCAATCAAAGGCCAAGGCACAAACACTGGATCAGCTGGCTCCAAACCTTCCCTATCCCAATCAAACTCCTCATTCAACAACCAGCTATAATGCTCTCTCCGGTAGGAAGGATTATCCCAAAATGCTGTAAAGCCGCATCATTTTCAGTTTTAAATATCTAATGTAATACTAATACATCTTCATTTCCTAATTTGGTGATTTCCCCCACAGAAATCATAAACTAGCCTTCCCCAGCCTTGCACATCTAGGTCCCATTCATAACTGCACTTGATGTACACTAATGTCCGTTGAATATTCATCTCTCCTTCTTCTTGCTGTTGTCCCATCTCTCCTGTCACACTCTATTTTTTTGTCAGTCTGACTGTCAATATCCATCTGTCATATTATATTTCTATCTACACACTCATATAATGATCTATATAATTAGATCTTATTTTGTATATGCATTAAAAACTTCTGACAGAACATACCCAATGACCCCCTTTGACATCCGAGATTGTCAAAATCCCTTCTATTCATTCCCCCCCCTCAAGAATCAATGGTTGTCCCTCTCGCCCTACTTGCCCCACCCCCTAACCTGCCTTTCATTCCAAACTACACCCTCCGAATGCATTCTGTAAGTAAGCCACCGAGAAGTTTAGTGAACGTGTCAGTACTGACTGGCTTAAATATTGTTCAGTTGTGTCTACTTCAGATACGAGCGGCGCAACATATATGAGCAGGTGCGGAGTGGACGAGTCATGGTCAATGTGTGGGGGTATACGACTGTGCATGGGGTGGGTGACATCTTTCAAACAGAGGGCTGCTTCATGGCAAGAAAATATACTGAAATACTTGAGGAACATTTCCTACCATCCCTCCGAGATCGGGATTTCCCCTTCCCTCCCGGACCTATTACTTTTGTTCATGACCGCTGCCCTATCCATATGGCCAGAAGAGTGAAAGAATGGCTTGCAGCTCAGGATAATTTACAGGTGCTACAGTTGCCAACTAGGGGCTGCGATATGAACACCATAAAAAATCTATGGGGTTCTATTGTGAACACATGGGAGCCGGAACGTGAGAGGACCACAGCGCAGCTGCTGCAGCATGCCAGGGCACAGTGGGAGATTTTCTGAGGCAAGCCAGAGATAGTGAGGAGGCATGGTGCCTGTATGTCTGAGCACTTGCAGGCTGTCATTGAGAAGGAGGGTGGCTGGATGCGATTCTAATGATGTGTTCAGTATGAAGAAATTAAAATATAATCTATGATATTTTAAACCATAGTGTTTTTAAATAATTAAATACTTCATGCTGGTTCTCCATCCCAAATCAGTAAATACAGTATTCAGTTGTTTATAATTAATAACAGGTTGCAGAGTTTAAACCCAACATAGGGTTATCGTAGTTTATTATGGTTTTGTTAACTATATATTGATTAAAATGTAGTAAAACCAATGATTGTTCACAACTAAATAACCTGTTTATCATTTACAGTGCGGTGCCTACATTTCCAGTCAGATTTTGGTGTGGAAGGCTTCGTGAGAAGGACGTGTGGAAATTTCACCTACACTGACACATCATGTTACCTGTGTCAAATGAAACTCTTGTTGCACTGATTCACTGTTTCAGTGGGAAAGTCAATGTCCTTACATAATCCTCCAAATCTGGTGATAATTTTGCTAATGCTAGGGTCTGATTATCTGGCCTAGTCAATAATTTCCGATGACATTATCAAGCTAAAAAAAAAAAAATCTTGCTATATTTCATGGGTTGTATTTGTATATAGATCCTGTTTACATTAAAAAATTACATGCAGTAGCAGACTTCTGGCAACACTGAGGGTGGTGGGAGGACGAGTGAGATGGGAGAGGTAGAGAGAGGTAGTGTGGGGATGGGGGAAAGAGGGCAGATGGAGTGTGAGTGGGTAGGGTGGGGAAACATAGACAGAAGGGTCACTGAGTAGTCAAGGGTCTCCTCAGCTACAAAACAATATTCTCTGGGAACCAATAAAACAAAGAGATTCATCAGAAAATGTCTCGACTGATGCCGACTAACAAATTTGGATTTACTTGTAACATTTTTTCCTTTTACGTAGGTGGTGGAAGGTTTGATTTATTAATATACTAATATCTTCACTACTTCAAGATACTCAGACTCATTCTTTAACCCCTTAACCGGGGGTCATCACTTTCGTGACAGTCAGGTGCAATGGATCATACCGCGGGGCGTCACTTGAGTGACTGTGTTATTTTTAGTTCCCCCGGGCTTTCAGGCGGTGACTTGTATCATCTATCAGCACTGCCAATGTCCAACAATAGTCAGAGCTGCTAATGTCATCAGTACAGTAATCTCTCTACTATTCGGATGCCCAGTATTCGGATGCATCACTATTCGGACAACGTGGGCTGTCCGACTCCCAAAATGCCCCAAAATGTGAAAAAATCGGGAAAAAATCCAATTTTTTTGGACCGCGTCAGTTTGAATTTCCCGCGTGTGCCGATAGGCTGTGTTTTAGCGCGTTGTGCCTGTCTGCCCATCTCATTTCCCGCTCCGCTCCTGGCTCGTAAACATGCTCTGACAATGGCGGCTAAAGTGATTGGTTTTGTGGTGATACCCTACCTCCTGCAGGGCTTGATGCTGCTCTTCACCTTCTTCATCATGTGTGTGATAATGGCCCCTGAGAAGAGGAAGAAAGTGGTTCTGACTCTGGAGAAGAAGAGGGAGTTGTATTGGAGAAGGTGGACGCCGGGTGGCCGACATCACAGATCCTACGTGACTTCAACCTCCCTCGCTCCACTTTGTTTGATATCAAGAAGTCCCGAGACAAACTACAGCAGTACACGGCTGATTTCGCTTCGAAGACCAGACGAAACGTGGAGAGGAAGGTGATGTTTACTCGTAAGTATGCTGAGATTGAATAAATTCTCCAGGACTCGTCACTAAACCACACGGGAATTTACTGTTATGTACAGTGCAGTGAAGTGATGTGATGCAAGGTATGCAAAAGAAAACGTTGTGGAAAGTGCTTGTGAGAAGTGCTGGTGAGTGTAAAGAGCACCGGAAGTGCTAAGGTGTCAGGTGCAAGGTCTTCCTGTCAGAGTCTGAGATGATCGAGCGGGTTATACATAAGGACGGCGGCATCATTCTCGTAAGTACCCTAACTTCATCAAAATTCCTTGTTTTGTTCTTTCCATATCAATAATCTCATGCATAAACTATGTGAAAGATGATTTTCATAATGATTTTCATGTCTAACCTGTTTTCATCATGCTGTAAATGTGTAAAAAAAATTACCCTAAATGTTAATCATATTTTCCTGCTATCAATTTAATTTTTTCATGCATGGTTTTTAAGTGCACCAGCTATGAAAAAGGTGAATGCCTTTGATTTCTGTGCAAGATGATTACCATAAAGATTTTCATGTCTAGCCTGTTTTCATCATGCTGTACATGTGTAAAAAAATTACCCTAAATGTTGATCATAATTTCCTGCTTTCAATTTAATTTTTTCTTGCATGGTTTTTAAGTGCACTAACTTTGAAAAAGGTGAATGCCTCTGATTTGTGTGCAATATGATTACCATAAAGATTTTCATGTCTGACCTGTTTTCATCATGCTGTAAATGTTTTAAAATATTACCCTAAATGTTAATCATAATTTCCTGCTTTCAATTTAATTTTTTCATGCATGGTTTTTAAGTGCACCAGCTTTGAAAAAGGTGAATGCCTTTGATTTGTGTGCAAGATGATTACCATAATGATTTTCATGTCTAACCTGTTTTCATCATGCTGTAAATGGGTTAAAAAATTACCCTAAATGTTAATCATAATTTCCTACTTTCAATTTAATTTTTTCATGCATGGTTTTTAAGTGCACCAGCTATGAAAAAGGTGAATGCCTTTGATTTGTGTGCAAGATGATTACCATGAAGATTTTCATGTCTAACCTGTTTTCATCATGCTGTAAATGCGTAAAAAATTACCCTAAATGTTAATCATAATTTCCTGCTTTCAATTTAATTTTTTCATGCATGGTTTTTAAGTGCACCGGCTTTGAAAAAGGTGAATGCCACTGATTTGTGTGAAAGATGATTACCATAAAGATTTTCATGTCTAACCTATTTTCAGCATGCTGTAAATGGGTTAAAAAATTACCATAAATGTTAATCATAATTTCCTGCTTTCAATTTAATTTTTTCATGCATGGTTTTTAAGTGCACAAGCTATGAAAAAGGTGAATGCCAGTGAATTTCATGTGCCGTCATAAGCTAACCTAACCTAACCTAACCATTTTTTTGGTAACAATTTACATCATTTACTGTATCTGATGCTTTGTATCCAATAATTTAGTGCATAAAATGTGAGAAAAGATGATTTCCATGTCCAATACTTACTTATACAGTAATCCCTCCACTATTCGACATAATAGAGCCATAGGCATGTCCGGATATTGGTCTTGTCCGGATATTGGCCCTGAAGCTCCAGAATTGGTCATTCATGACGCTAACCTAACCTAACCTAACCTAAATCAGAAAACTACCTACCTACCTCCCTACCGGACATGCATAGCACTTATTTAAGTCCCCTTTCACATAAATAATGCACACAAAGCATGAATTAACTGAATTTTAACCAAAAAATGATGATTTAGAGGTGAGTAAGGCATAGGTGCTCACAACTTGCCAGCAAGTGTAAGTAAGTATCAGACATGGAAATCACTATGAAAATCACCCTTTCTCACACCATATGCATTAAATAATGGACATAAAGCATGAATTCATTGAATTTTAACCCAAAAATGATGATTTTGAGGTAAGTAAGGCATAGATGTTCATGAGTTGGAAGCTAAGTGTAAATAAGTATGGGACATGGCAATCACTATGAAAATCATCATTTCTCACATCTTATGCACTAAAATATGGGATACAAAGCATCAAATAAATAAATTGTTATCAGAAAAAGAGTTAGGTATGGCAAAGGTGTTCACTGTTCACCAACAGCACCAGTCATTCTTGACACTAACCTAACCTAACCTAAATCAGAAAATCACCTACCTACCTCCCTCCCGGACATGCAGAGTACTTAATTAAGACCCCATTCACATAAATAATTGGCACAAAGCATGAATTAATCAAATTTTAACCCAAAAATGATGAATTTGAGGTGAGTAAGGCACTTCACGAGTTGGCAGCTTAGTGTAAGTGTCGGACGTGGCTATCACTATGAAAATCATCATTTCTCATATCTTATGCACTAAAATATGGGTTACAAAGCATCAAATAAATAAATTGTTACCAGAAAAAGAGTTAGGTATGGCAAAGGTGTTCATTGTTCACCAACAGCACCGGTCTTTCTTGACCCTAACCTAACCTAAATCATAAAACCACCTACCTACCTCCCTCCTGGACATGCATAGCACTTAATTAAGACCCCATTCACATAAATAATTGGCACAAAGCGTGAATTAATCGAATTTTAACCCAAAAATGATAATTTTGAGGTGAGTAAGGCAGACATGATTATTACTGAGAAAATCACCTTTTCACAGCCTATGCACTCAAATATGGGACACAAAGCATGAAGTAAATAAAATGTAACCAGAAAAATTATGATTTAGAGGTGTGTGGGGCAAAAATGTTCACCAATTGACTAGATAGTGAACGTATGTAAGGGACATGGTAATCACTGAGAAAATCACCTCTTTCACAGCCTGTGCACTCAAATATGGGACACAAAGCATGAAGTAAATAAAATGTAACCAGAGAATAAGGATTTAGAAGTGATTATGGAAAATATTTAGCAGCTGACAATGTTTACTTACAGTCCATGATTGTTGTTTACCCCCATCTCTAAGGTTTTTACAGTGGTCATAATTGCTCTTGAAGCATGTCCAGTAATCCAGTGTTTACACTTAATCCTTAGCACTGTGACTTTTTATTATTTAAACAAGCACGAAAATACCGCAAACGATCGGACAGCCATCCACTGTTCACAGGAGTTGAGACAGAACTAGTAGGAGGGAGACTGAGCGGGAAGGGAGCTAGTCGGCGCGGGCGGGAAATTCAAACTGACACGGTTGGAAAAAATTGGATTTTTTTTCTTTTATTCTTTTTTTTGGGGGGGGGGGGGGGGGGGGCATCAGCCCACAATGTCCGGATAGTGAAGTATCCGGATAGTGGACGTCCGGACAGTAGAGAGATTACTTATGCTGGCAAGTTCTGACCACCTATGCCTTACTTACCTCTAAATCATCATTTTTTGGTTAAAATTCAATTAATTCATGCTTTGTGTGCATTATTTATGTGAAAAGGGACCTAAATAAGTGCTATACATGTCTGGTAGGGAGGTAGGAAGGTAGTTTTCTGATTTAGGTTAGGGTCATGAATGACCGGTGCTGGAGCTTCAGGACCAATATTCGGACAAAACCAGTCTCTGGACATGCCTTTGGCTCTATTACGTTGAATAGTGTAGGGATTACTGTACTCCCATCCACTGTCGACAATTTAGCCATTTCCCCCCACTCTAGACTCCCATCCCTACCTCCCCTCCATTACCCTCTCGTGTCATCTGCTAAGCCGCTCTGTGTTAAGTAAATTTTCCCCGGATTTTTCCACTGTTTTCATCCATTGAAATGAGACCTATGCCCTATTCTTATACAAAATAATATATATATATATAAATAATAAGGTAATTGATAGTGCCATACACCTGGAATTGGCTAATTATCATGGCAACATCCAATCTGCACTCGTTCGCTAATTTCCCCGATTTTTTCCCCGTGAATATGCCGTATGAGCTACTCTCGTAATACAATTGTATATAAGAAAGGAAGGGAGAAGCCTGAGTGATATTTATATTCACCTATAACTACCTAATTTATTATGTATTGTCTAGATTTCCTGCGACTTATTTCTTAGCATATACATTAGCAGCTGACATTTTCAACTCTTGGCTACTGAGACAGAGGCAGTTCGCTATCATGTTTCACGGTGAAATGACGCTCCTCCATTTCTGCCGCTTTTGCGCCTATTATAAAAGGCCCTGTGGCCTCTACCCCTACTAAACATTATGTTGGAAGCGGTAAAGGACTGTAGATATATATAAGTGTAATAAAGTACTAGAAATAATAAAGTGTGAGTGTGTATATGAGTAAGAAATCACAGAATACCAGCGGCGAATTAGCGCGAGTGGGAGGCTCGGACACACTCGTATTTTACATTGCTTTCACATTTTTTTTTTTTTTTTTTTTAGTATGGATTTCAAACTACTTAGAAGTCATTGAATACCGTTTCTAGTGACAATATCTGGCAGTGGTATTTAGATTAGGGGATGTCGGGAAGTGTAAAGTGGAGACTTAGTTACCCAACTTCAGAAGTCTCCACAAGTCCTACGGTAGTCAACGAGTGCTAAAAAAACATCCCAGGAGAAAGCTGAATGTATGTGCCATATGCATATGTAATTATAATATTCTAGGACTAATAACTGATTTTTGGCAAATATTTTAAAAAAGTCAGTCGGAGCGCAAATATCCCCGCAGGAATGACACGGCATGCCTCCGAGAACCCCGCGGTGTAGGGGTTAATGACTGGGTTACATTAGGCACATGCTAGTCATAGAGGTGGATGAAATTCCCTCATATTATCTGAATAGGAGACACCTAATACCTGACTCTATGAGGGAAGAAGGCTGGCAACACGTCTATGTAGAGCAGGACGAAGGTGTGTGGTCAGTTGGTAGCGGTGTGTGAACCCTCACGCTACAATATTGGCAAAATATATATTAATTCATTATAAAAGCCATAAAATTAAAGTTTCTCGTCCTCAGTTTAGGAATATCATCCTCATTTGCGGTTGAACTTTCTACCATAATAAGGCATAACAATACCAAATAGCACGGAGTCAGTGGTGCACGACCATGACATTAAATGATCATGGATTTTATATGTAATATGCTTTTCCCCCCTCCCTTTCCTATTAACCGGCTGGGTAAGATTTACTACATGACTCACCAATAAATCATTAATCGTCAATACTTGACGGCATGGAAATTCCAATGTTACATCGTCTGTATCAATTTTGTATAATAAAACTAATCCCTTGGTTTGTAGCATTATAGTTAGACTTAGACTAAAGAAGAAAACTCAAGGTTACATTTGGCTTTATTGCTTTATTTTCTGTCAACTGCCTACTGCAATAATTCTCTCCCTTTCCAATAACGCAACTCTATTGCTGTTGAGGCTCTCCCACCTCTCCCCCAACCCAACCCCCCGTTCCATCTCCATTCAGTAGTGAGAGGTTCAAATCACAATCACATGTGGTTCGGAATTCAAACCTTGGGCAGAGCCAGCATTGGCAACGGTAGGTGGTAAACGCAGGAGTGGAGCCAACTGTACATCAAGTCCTCTTATTCTGGTGCTTTCCTTTACATGTTGCATTAGGAAAATCTCCTGCATGAGATCCAGGAGCTTTTGGTCCCAAGAGCTTTCCTGGCTTCTTACATCTACAGAATTCCAATTTATATTTGTATTAAAATCTCCAGGTAGTATAATTCTTTCCAATTTCTCCTCCATTCTATGTAGTAATGCTCTTAAATTCTGCCAGATCCTCATATTTGCCTCTTTCCTATGTGTTTGATCTGGGTTGCATGTATAAATCTGCCACAATTATTTTCCCTTCAGATGTATTAATCATAATTCCTCCTCCTTTTTTTAAGTTCCTATCTCTTCTCCATTTATTGTATTCCTCAAGGTTTAGGATGTCATTTGATATCCTAGGTGTTAATTGTGTTTCAGTTAGGCAAATAATATGTGGTTCATTTTCTCTGATGTAATCATTCGTCTCTTAATAATTTAGATACCATTCCAACTACATTTGAGTATATCAACTTAATCATCTTGTTTACATACTTGTCATGATTTGGGTCTACTACCTTCCTCCCTTTTATTCCCTCCTGGTTATGTACCACTTTCGAACCTGCAATCAAATTATTTTGTAAAAAAATGTATTTTTCTCCTCCCCTGCTCTTCCCTCGTTCTTTGTTTTTGCTTCTTCCCTCTTCTCTTTTAGTAGTTCCAGTTCCTCTTGAGTTAGGCATCTTTTTATCCATTCAGTTTTGAATTCCTCTTTTTCCATAAGTTTCTTTGCATTTTTTAGTATCTCTTCCACAGTGTTTACATTCTGGAAGGTTACTTTTAGGGGCCTTGACTTATTTCTCTCATATTTCCCTAGCCTTTCGTGCTCCTCTATGTCTTTATTACAGATTTCCTCTGATACTTCCTTCAATATGCTCACTGCATTTGCCATCTCCTTTTTGTCTCTAGAGATCTTGTTTTTTATTACTTCCTCCTCTAAACCAGTGATTACTATAGATTTGTTGATGTCTGGTGAACTTCTGACCAATTTGAGATTGTTTTGGATTATTCTTTTCACTTCCTTTTTAATGCTTTTTTTCTTTAACTCTTGTTTCTAAGTCTCTCTTTACTTTCACCATTTCAGCGTATGTGGTTTCCACATCATTTTTGTAGCTCTGCACCATTTCATTCGCCTGGGTTAGCGTCTCCTTAATATCACTGCTCTGATCTATCACATTGCTTACTTGCCTAATTGTCTACTGTATCATTTTTGAACTCTTCCATGATACTCTGGTGGTTGAAAACGCTACTTGCCTTTTCACTAATTTTCCTTCAAAGTGAACCCACTTCAACTGTCAGCTCATCTATTGTTGTGTCTTTCTTGTTGACTTCCTTTACTAATTTTTCTATTTCCTCCTTCTGCATGTGCAACTGCTTCTTAATTTCATCCATTTCATTCTGAAATGCCATGTCCAATCTGTTTACCCGATCTAACAGCTTATTGTAAGTCTCCATTTCAACCAGTTCCTGGTAGAAGTCATCATCCTCTTTCTATCCCCTTTCTTTAGCTCCTTCCAAACTTGCTTTACTGAAGTAGGTGGACATCATGTGGTGCTAAGAGCACAGACTCTACTTACATTCCCTGGTGCAGACAAAACAATCAGCTGATGCTTGCTAGGCATTCCTGCACTACTTTGTTTATTTTGCTATTTGAAAAACACTCTTACTTAAAACTTCCCCTATTATATTAGGACACCATTTAGTTTAACTTGGTACAGAGCTTGATTCATATAAAGATACTAATTTAGGTATAGCCACCTGGCCAGGCTGGCCAAATGCGGAGCGATGTGACGTGCATCCTGCCTGCCCGGCACCTCTCGTGTGTGTGTGTGTGTGTGTGTGTGTGTGTGTGTGTGTGTGTGTTCTTACCTAATTTTACCTTTACAGGAATGAGTCAAGCTCGTACTGTCCCATGTATTAAACCATTTTTGTCATACATATCCTTAAATTTATTAATAGTTTTGGCACACACCATTTCATTTGGTTTTGTATTCCATCGATAAGTTACCCTATTTGGGAAACTGAATTTCCTTACATCATTGTCACCTCTCCTTTTATGCAGTTCTTGCAATATCCCCTTGCTGATGCCTCCCCATAGACTTAATGATGTCTATTTTCTCTTTCTCTGAGATACATTTATATAGCATAATCATGTCTCCTCTTTTCCTTCTCTCTTGGAATGTTGGTAGGTTCAGTTTTTCTAGTCTTTCTTCAAAGCCTAGATCTTCTAAGCTTGGTACCCATCTTGTAGCAGCCCTCTGTACTCCTTCAATCTTAACTATTGTATGTGTTTTTTGAGATGAGACTTCCAGACCACTGATGCATATTCCGGGGTTGGTCTGATGAATGGTGTTATTATCTTTCTCAGAATGTCTTCATTTATATATGTGAATGTTATTCTCATATTGGCAAGCAGTGTGTGAATGTCTCACACCTTTTCATTTATGTGGTCAGCCGGAGATGGTCTATTATTGATCACTCCTAAGTCCTTCTCCTTTTCTGTTATGTGTAGGGTTGAACTTCCTAGCTTATAATCCGAATCTATTTTTTTCCACTTTTACCAAACTTAATTACATGGCGTATGTCCACATTGAATTCCATTTATCATCTATTGCTCCATTCATGAAGCTTATTTAATTCTTCTTGTAGCTCTCTCCAAGAGTCTGTGTTAATATGGGAGATGGCAGTTATGGCCTACTCTTTTCCATGCTTTTGTTCACTAAGGGTTCAACTCGTTTATTATGGTTAATTACATGGCATATGTTCACACTGAATTCCATTTGCCATCTATTGCTCCATTCATGAAGCTTATTTAATTCTTCCAGTTCTTTGCAAGAGTCTGTGTTCAATTTGAGAGATGGGGGTTACGGCCTACTCTAACCCATGTTTTCATTCACTAGGGGTTCAACTCGTTTATTATGGTTAATTACATGGCATATGTCCACACTGAATTCCATTTGCCATCCATTGCTCCATTCATGAAGCTTATTTAATTCTTGCAGCTCTCTGCAAGAGTTTGTGTTCAATATGGGAGATGGGCATCACGGCCTACCCTTTCCCATGCTTTTGTTCACTAGGGGTTCAACTCGTTCATTATGGTATTACCCCCTGCTCGTTCACAAGGCAAATCGTTTACTCTGGATACGTTCATTGTGTGATGGCACTGCACTAAAAACATAATTTGTGCTAGCACTGAGCCCTATGGAACTCCACAAGTTACTTCCCTCTATGATGGGTAATTTCCCCTTACTACTGTTCTCATTTCCCATTTTTTGAGAAAATCCTGCATCCAACAGAACAGATTACCTTGGATTCCTCCTTGATGATACAATTTCCATAAAAGTCTTTGGTGTGGTGAACTGTCAAATGCTTTCTTAAAATCTAAACAGATACTGTCCACCCAACCCTCTCTTTTCTATGGTGCTTATGCAACTTTACCATAGTAGATTAATAGATTTCTAACACATGATTTTCCTTTTCTAAAACCAATCTGTCTTTCTGCTATTATAATGTATTTTTCTAGATGGTTTACCCAGGTGTATTTACCTAATTGTATTGACCTAATTGTGATATACAGGAAATGAGCTACGCTCGTGGGGTCCCGTCTCTGTTTCTCAATAAGTCAAATTTAGCTTTAAACTCGTTTAAGTTTTTAGACTGGACGATCTCTTTGTCCAGTCTATTCCACAGGTCTATGCATCTATACGGAAAACAATATTTCTTGATGTCCTTCAAGCAGCGCGGCTTCTTCAGTTTCAGTCCATGTCCTCTTGTTGCTCTCTTATCCCATAAAAACAGATCTTCTCTATCAATTTTATCTACTCCCATCATGGTCCTGAACACTGCAATCATGTCACCCCTCTCTCTCCTTTCCTCTAAGGATGGCAAATCCAGCCTTTCTAGCCTCTCACTATATGACCGATCTGCCAAACTGGGGACCATCTTGGTTGCTGTTCTTTGTATTCTCTCAATCTTGTTTATATCTTTCTTTTTGTGTGGGGACCACACTACTGCCGCATATTCTAACCTGGGGCGGATCATGGCCACTATCAGTTTTTTCATCATCTCTTCATTCATGTAATGAAATGCCACTCTTATGTTGGTCTAGAGTTTATATGTCTCTCTAACTATCTTGTTGATGTGTTTTTCAGGTGACAAACTATCCTGGATCAGCACTCCTAAATTTTTCTCTTCTCTCACTTTTGTGATTGGTTCATTACCCATCATATAGTTCAGTGATGGTCTCTTGGTGCTTTTACCCATTTCCAATATTTTACATTTTTTTGCGTTGAATTTCATTTCCCACATCCGGCTCCAGTCATGTATCCTATCCAGATCCTCCTGCAGCATTTTACAGTCCTCCTCAACCTCTACCTTCCTCAAGATCTTGGCACCATCAGCAAACAGACTTGCATAACTGTTTACTCCATCTACCATATCATTTATGTAAATCAGGAACATTACTGGTGCCAACACCGAGCCCTGTGGGACACCACTTGTTACTTCTCTCCATCCAGACATCCTGTCCTTTATTACTGTCCTCATTTGTCTGTCTCTCAAAAAGTCTTTCATCCATTCCAGGAGGTTACCCTTCAGTCCTCCTATATGCTCTAGTTTCCCCATTGGTCTCTTATGGGGTACCTTGTCAAAGGCCTTCTCCAAATCTAAATATACACAATCCACCCAACCGTCTCTCTCCTGCAGCACATCAATCGCTCTTGAGTAAAAGCTCAACAAGTTGGAAACACATGACCTTCCACTTCTAAATCCAAACTGACTTTCAGTCAAAATATTCATCTCTTCCAGATATTTTATCCACCTATCTTTCAGAACCTTCTCGCACAATTTTGCAACCATGCTGGTTAGGGACACTGGTCTATAGTTCAGGGGTTCTTCCTTGTTTCCTCCCTTGTAAATTGGTACCACATTTGCTCTCTTCCATTCCCGAGGCACTTTCCCTTCTTCCAGCGAACACACAATTAAACTGTGAATCTTATCTGCCAGTTGGTCTCTGCATTCCTTCAGTACCCAATTTGAAATTCCATATGGTTCTGGGGCTTTCCTAACATCTTGAGTTTCCAGTAATTTGTACACTTCCTGCACTTCCACTTTTATATCTTTTATCACTACACTCCTAGTCACTCCCTCCCCCTCCACAAACTCCCCTTCATTAGTAAAAACTGACTGGAAACGTTTGTTCATTATTTCAGCTTGCATTGCCGCATCATTATAGACCTATCCTTCTACTTTCAGTTTGGTGATTCCTTCCTTTTGTTTCAATTTGCCATTAACAAATCTATAAAACAATTTGGGTTCGTCCTTACATTTGTCGATTATACCTTTTTCAAAGTTCCTTTCTTCCTCTCTACGAATTCTTGTATATTCATTTCTAGTTCTTTTATATTCTTCCTTTGTTCTGTTATTACCTCTCTTTCTCCATTTGTTCCATGCCATGTTCCTCTCTTTTTTTGCTATAGTACACCTTCTATTAAACCACTCCTTTTTCCTGTATTCTTTCCCACTTACTCTTGGAACATATTTATCCACTCCTGAATTATAGAGGTCTAGAAAGATATCCCACTTCCTCTGAATCTCTCTTGTTTCTCTGAATTTTCTCCAATCTGCATTTTCAAAAAATTTACTCAATTCCGTAAAGTTTGCTTTCCCAAAGTTGTATCTTCCCTGCCTATGGAGCTCATCTCTTGGCACCACGTTCCCTATTATCATCTGGAACTCGATGACCACGTGATCACTTTTTCCTATAGGACACATATATTTCAAGGATTCAATTACGTCAGGTTCTTTGGTTAGCAGTAAATCTAATCTTGCTGGGGTGACATCACCTCGGAATCTTGTCTCTTCTGTGACCCACTGCGTCATTACATTATTCATCACAATGTTTAACAATGTAGTGCCCCACGAATCTTCGCCGCCTCCTGAGTCCCATTCCTCCCAGTTCACCTCTTTCTTTACAATTAAAATCACCCATTAGAATTATATTGCTGCTTTTCTCAATCACTTTCTGTAGGTAACTAACCATGTCTGACAACATCTCCTGGTATTCATCATCAGTCCATGCTCTTGTCTTAGGTGGAACATATACTACTGCTATATCTCTCTTACAGTTCTCTCCAGTTTCTAATTTCATGTTTATCACTTCAGCCCTACCCTCTCCCATTTCCACACAATCTATATTTAAGTTATTCTTCACTGCTATCATCACTCCTCCTCCCATTTTTTCTTTTCTCTCTCTTCTCCACAATTTGTATTTGCCATCTCCCATATGGATATCAATATTCTCTCTTAACTTGGTCTCTACAAAGCACATAAAATCAGGTTCTTGTACCCTCAAGAAATCGTTGATTTCTAACATTGCCGATATTAATCCATCAACATTAGTGTACGCCACTTTTAAACTTTTTTCGTTATTACTTATACCGTCTTTTCTCCTCCTCTCCGTCGGTACCACTTCCTCAATTTCTGGTCCATAACTCTCCAATAAAACACTGTCTTCTCCTTCTCCGTTCTTTGTTCGTTTTTTGCCTTGGCTTCCTTTACTAACTCCTTTATTTTTAGCTCTTTCTTCCTCATTTGCATCTCTCCTTAACCAGACATTTTCGAACCCCTCTTTGTCTGATAATTTCCATGTCCTATTCATGATTTCATTTACTATTGCCTGGGACTTAAACTTCACCTTCAATGGCCTTGCCCCTCCTTCCTCATACTTACCTAACCTAAACACTTCTTCAATCTCTTCTAGGGCTTCATTGTTACCCTCCATGACTACTGATAATATTTCTTTAACTTTACTCAATTCTTCTCTTTCTCTTTCAGATCTTATCGTGATACGCTTTTCTTTTACCCCTAAAATAATTACACATTTTTTCTTATCTGCTACATCCCTGACTAGAGCTTCTATACTTTTCAATACCCTAACCACTTCCTTCTCCACCTTTTCCTTGTTTTGTTGTTCAATAATCTCTTTCAAATTTACATTCCCTTCCTCCTGAATTTTCTTCCACCCCTTTTGTTGCTCCTTGATTTCCTTAATATGTTCATCTTGCATCCTTGATTTTGAATCATACTCCTCTAATTTACTTTTCATTCTGTCTCTTTCTTCTTCCAACCTCCTGTTTTCCCTCTTGAGGTGTTCTATTTCATTTGTGGCAGATTCGTTACTCGTTTTTAATTCCGTGACTTCTCTTTCCTGTTCTGCACTGCGTGTGTAAACTTTTTCCAGCTCGTTCTGTAAACCTTTGATCTCTCTCTCCTGTTGTAAGGTCCTCTCCTGCAGCTCCCTAATTACTACCCATACCTTCTTCAATTCCTGGACATTCTTCTTTGCCGTTTTTTCTACTCCTGCTACTCTTGTTTGATACAATTTTGAACTTCCATTTATCGCATCTTCGTCGGAGAAACCCACAAATTCACTTTCGCCAGATGTAAACAAACCGCCGTCGCTTTCCGCCATGATGCAACCATATGGAAACTTTTCTACACTGTATCTTGGTCTCTTTATCCCAAAGCCCGCTTTTTTTTTAACTAATGTCCGACGGAACCACCTCTCACGCACTCATTTCCATAATCACAATAGGCTGGTTTCCTTTCGCCGCTGATTCCACAATTATTTCCCTGCAGTCCAGGAGGACGTCTGTCCACGTCGGCGACCTGTGTGTGTTTACCCAGTTATATTTACCTAGCTGCGATATACAGGAAATGAGCTACACTCATGGTGTTCCGTCTCTGTTTCTCAGTAAGTCCAATTTTACTTTGAACTTGTTGAAGTTTTTAGACTGAATGATCTCTGTTGTCCAGGCTATTCCACAGGTCTATGCATCTATATGGAAAACTATATTTCTTGATATCCTCCAAGCAACTTGGCTTTTTCAGTTTCATTCTGTGTCCTCTTGTTACTCTCTCATCCCATACAAACAGATCTGTTCTGTCAATTTTATCTACTCCCATCATGGCCATAAACAATGCAATTGTGTCGCCCCTCTCTCTCCTTTCTTTAAGGAAGGCAGATCCAACTTTTCCAGCCTCTCTCTTTATGACAGATCTGCCAGACTAGGGACCATCTTGGTTGCTGTTCTTTGTATTCTCTCGATCTTGTTCATATCTTTCTTTTTGTGTGGGGACCACACTACTGCCCATATTCCAACCTGGGGCAGATCATGGCCACTATCAATTTTTTCATCATCTCCTCAGAGAAATACACTGAGGTGGTTTGGACATGTGGAGAGAATGGAGAATGAAAGACTGAAGAGGGTGTATGTGGGTGAAGTGGAGGGAGGGAGAGGGAGGGGGAGAATGAGGATGAGGTGGAAGGATGGAGTTGAGGTATATGAGAGAGGGGGGAGTGAGTTGGGGGGAGGGTAGTCAAATAGTCGGTGACAGAGCGACTTGGAGGCGTTTCTGTGGCCACCCTTTGTGGAATTAGGGTGTCGGCCTATAGATACAGTGAGTCCTCGAAATACGAAAGGGATAGGGGGGGGAAAAAAACTTTCATAATTCGAAATTTCGTATATTGGAACGATTTTTCCCACTGAAATATACATAGAAATGGGGGGATGCATTCCAGGACCCCCTCAGACCCCCCACCTAAACTTTAACCCTCCTATTTTGAAGTAAGTAATAATTGTAGAAGTAAGTAATACCTCTAGATGTAGAGAATGAGGTGGCCATTTTCTTGTACATCTCCTTTTTCTTGGTCACAGTCCTAACTGTGGAAGCTGCAAGGCCTAAAGCACGCCCATCTCCGAGACTCCCTGCCCCTCCTTGTGGCGTAATTTTCAATTTCCTCTTCGGAGTTAGAGTATGGTGCTGCTTCCTCTTTGCAGAGGGCTCCCTCAATGCTGGAGATGATGCAGGGTGCATGGGAGGCATATCTAAACAGCACAAAAATATGTAGAGCTGCGAAAACATCCTTATGTGCAGCAAAGCTGCGAGGAGGGACGTGGACTGGTTCTGGGAAAAATCACCGTGAAGTCAATTCCCCGTCAGACAATTCCGTCAAAACATGGACGATTCCGTCATTCTATAAATATCTATCTATCTACTGTATCTATCTATAGACCGATCCCCTAATCCTGCAAAGGGTGGCTGCAGACAAAACGCCTCCAAGTTGCTCTGTCACTCACCATTTGCCTACCCTCCCCCCAGCTCACTCCCCCCTCCCTCATAAATATACTTAATATTAATTGATTAATACTATAATATCTAATTTCATGGGGAACTATCAAGGTCTATGTTCATTGAATAGCATAAGTTAGGATATTACAGTAGTTTATAATTTGCACTTGTAGTCAATAATTAACTTGTTTCTGCTTCACTGTAGTCGACTTTGAATTATAATCTGGCGTCTCCCATAGCTGTCTCCAGTAATTTTTATTGTAATTTTTGGATGCAGTAGGTTGAGATTGATTGATTAGCTGAGAATGTAGATGTAACATAAAGAATATTCGTATAATTTTTGAGTATGTTAATTGTTCACTTGAGGTTATTAGGCATTTATATAAATGCCAATGTCTCATATGTAGCCTTATGTTAACCTGCCCCGTCCTGGCAGATTCTTAACCAATTACCTCCCCAATCTCGGCAGTTTTTGTGTGTGTGTGTGGGGGGGGATAAAACCTCTGCTTTTTATGAGAAACATCGAAAATTCATAGAGAAATCGCTCACCTGACCTTTAAAATGCTGCTACAGGCAAGAATACCTTTAAAAGGTACCGGAGCCAACCCACCCCTGAATCACATCTTTTTTATATTTCTGCCCGGAATCGTGCTAAGTCTGTTCTTCGCTCTGCTAAAGATAATTTCATCCGTGCTAAATGTTCCCAACTCTCCAACTCGAATTCTTCTCGCTCCTTTTGGCACCTTGCCAAAAACCTTTCTAACAACTTTACCTCATCATCCTTCCCTCCTCTTTTCTACTCTGATGGCTCTGTAGCTATTTCTTCTACTGATAAAGCAGATCTCTTCGCTCAGACTTTCTCCTCCAATTCTACCTTAGACGATTTCGGTGCTGTTCCTCCATCATTTCCTCCCTCAGACTTCCTAATGACTGACATAAAATTTCTTCAGCTGATGTATTTTCTGCCATCATTGGCCTCAATATTAACAAGGCATATGGGCCTGATGGAGTCCCTCCTGTTGTCCTCAAAAACTGTGCTTCTGTGCTTACACACTGCCTAGGTAAACTCTTTCGCCTTTGTCTCTCAACTTGTACCTTTCCTTCTTGCTGGAAGTTTGCTCTCATTCAGCCAGTCCCAAAGAAGGGTGACCATTCCCAACCCTCTAACTATCGTCCAATTGCTTTACCATCCTGTGTCTCAAAAGTTTTCGAATCAGTTCTTAACAGGAAAATTTTAAAGCATCTTTCCTGTCACAACCTTCTTTCGGATCGTCAGTATGGGTTCCGTCAGGGACGCTCCACTGGCGATCTTCTCTCCTACCTTTCAGACTCCTGGTCATCCTCCTTTTGGGACTTTGGCGAAAGCTTTGCCATTGCACTTGACATCTCAAAGGCTTTCGATCGAGTCTGGCATAAATCTTTGATTTCCAAACTGCCCTCTTACGGTTTCTATCCTTCTATCTGTGCCTTCATCTCTAGCTTCCTTTCTGGTCGTTCTATAGCTGCTGTTGTAGACGGCCATCGTTCTTCTCCTAGACCTATCAACAGTGGTGTTCCTCAGGGCTCTGTCCTATCACCAACTCTCTTCCTTTTATTCATCAATGACCTTCTAAGCTGTACATCTAACCCTATCCACTCATATGCTGATGATTCCACCCTTCACCTTTCCATTCGATTTCCGCAATGTCCATCTCAGCAGTTACTTCAGCAAACAAGGGATGAGGCTATGGCACACTTAATGTCTGACTTGGCTCGTATCTCTGATTGGGGTAAAAATAATCTTATTAATGCACCAAAAAATCAGTTCTTACACTTATCAACCCGACAAAATCTTCCTCAGGATTACCTACTAATGTTTAATAATGTCCAGCTCAGTCCTGCATCATCCTTGAACATGCTTGGGGTTTCATTCTCTCGGGATTTGTCTTGGAAAGAACATATTACATCTCTTGTGAAATCTGCTTCCAAGAGATTAGGTGTGCTAAGCCGACTCCAAACTTTCTTTACCCCTGCACAGTTGTTGACCTTGTACACGGGTTTTATTCGCCCGTGTATGGAGTACAACTCTCATGTGTGGGGAGGCTCCCCACATGCAGCTCTTCTCAATAGGGTGGAGTCAAAGGCTTTTCGTCTCATTAACTCTCCTCCTTTTACTGGCTTCCTTCAACCTTTGTCTCTTCGCCGCACTGCTGCTTCTTTATCTCTCTTCTATCACTACTTCAGTGGTCACTGTTCCTCTGAACTGTCTGCTTGCATCCCTCCACCTCTACAACGGGCACGTAGTACCCGTCGAGCAACAAACTCTCATCCCTTTTCTGTCCAACTCTCTAATGCAAGAGTTAACCATTACTCCCAGTCCTTCTTGTATGCAACTGGTCAACTCTTGAACTGTCTCCCTCTGTCTGTATTCCCTACTTTCTACGATCTCCAGTCTTTCAAACGCAGCGTGTCCAGGCATCTCGAAATGAATGGATCTTGAATTTGGCTCTCTTTTGTATTGTTTTTACTTTTTCTTGGAAGGAACAGTATGTGGGCCCAGGCCTTTGGTTCCTTCTTCCTTGCATAAAAAAAAAAAAATAAAACATGGCTGTGTTTTCTATGGGCCTGGCTCCTGAGAAAACATTATCTATGGGAGGGTAATTATTTCAAGCCACTTATAATTGTTATTTATTTATTTATTTATTTATTTGGTAAGAATTTATCTGTAGTACAAGAGTATGGTTTTCACACAGGCGATGTAAGCGTTGTTTCACTCACCAAACACATCAACATACCGCACCTTTTATGGCGACATTACCTGATCATCATTTCTTACCGTTTCTTCCTATAATGCTACATAAACTTTGTCCTCCACATTGTCATCGATTGGGGAATCACTCTGGCCTTGAATTTCATACCGTGGCACGACATGTCTTTACTGGCTGGATCACTGGTAACAGGTGAGTTGCCTAGACAATGGCATGCGAGGCATACGTAACCTGATTCACGTTTCAATATACTGTATTAATATATTTTTTTCCATTAATACCAACTATTTCATGCTATATTTTACATGTGTTATAAAAAGAATAAACCACCATCAGCTTTATAACTCATATAACTCGAAAACTAATATACTTGCTAAATTAACTGATATATAAATAAATGACGGGGAATCATCCTGTCACCGAAAAGTCCTGATCGCGAATTGTCTTGTTATTGTTGTGACGGCTTCGCCACAAGCGAGCGTGGCGCTGTGCAGCGCGCCCATTTTGAATTTTTCGTACTTCTTTTTGCTTTGCTTTTCGTATCATTGAGACAGATAACTTCTGTACTGTGGAATTTGTCCTACATTCCTCGCTTTTGTAACATCAAAAATTCGTATATCAGGTTTTCGTTTATTGAGGACTCACTGCAGATACGTAGATCTCCTCATACATGGAATGAAATGCTGCTCTTATGTTACTCAGTAGATTATATTATACATCTATCTTCTTAATGTGTTTTTCAGGTGACAAACTATCCTGGACCAGCACTCCCAAAACTTTCTCATCTCTTATTTTTGTGACTGGTTCATTACCCATCAAATAATTCAGTGGTGGCCTCTTGGTACTTTTACCCATTTCCAGTATTTTACATTTTTTGCACTGAATTTCATTTTCCACATCCGGCTCCAATCATGAATCTCATCCAGGTCCTCCTGCAGCATTTTACAGTCCTCCTCAACTTCTGCTTGCCTCAAGATCTGCATCATCAGCAAACAGACTTGCATAACTGTTCATTCCATCTACCATATCGTTTACGTAAATCAGGAACATTACTGGCGTTAACACCGAGCCCTGTGGGACTCCACTTGTTATTTCCCTCCATCCAGACATCCTGTTCTTTATTACTGTCCTCATTTGTCTTTCTCTCAAGAAGTCTCTCATCCACTCCAAGAGGTTTCCCCTCAGTCCTCCTATGTGCTCCAATTTCGACATTAGTCGCTTGTGGGATACCATGTCAAAAGCTTTCTCCAAATCTAAATACACACAATCCACCCAATTGTCTCTCTCCCATAGCAAGTCAATCACTCTTGAGTAAAAGCTCAAGAAGTTGGAAACACACAATCTTCCACTTCTTACCTGAAACTGACTTTCAGCCAAAATGTTCATCTCCTCCAGGTACAATATTTTATCCATCTGTCTTTCAGGATTCTCTTGCACAATTTTGTGACTATGCTGGTCAGGGACACTGGTCTATAATTCAGGGGTTCTTCCTTGTTTCCTCCCTTAAACATTGGTACCACAGTGGCCTTCTTCCATTCCCGAGGCACTTTCCTTTCTTCCAGAAAACACACAATTAAACCGTGAATCTTATCTGCCAGTTGTTCTCTGCATTCCTTCAGTAATTAGAGACACCATACGGGCCTGGGGCTTTCCTTACATCTTGAGTTTACAGTAATTTATACACTTCCTGCACTTCCACTTTTATATCTTTTATCACTACCTTTCTAGTCACTCCCTTCCCCTTCCCAAAATCCCATTCTTTTGTGAAGACCGATTGGAAACATTTGTTCATTATTTCAGCTTGCACTGCTGCATCTATACAGACCTCTCCTACTTTCAGTTTGGTGAGTCTTTCCTTTTCTTTCAATTTTCCATTAACAAATCTATAAAACAATTTGCGTGCTTCCTCACATTTGTCAATTATACCTTTTTCAAAGTTCCTTTCTTCCTCTCTATGTATTCTTGTACACCCCACCCTCAGCTATCACTCCTAATTGGTGCCGCCATGGCTGCACTATAGCCGAAAATGCGATAGCCGAAATGAAAAACTTATGGTAATAATTCTAATTGGTGCCATGACCTCAATATTTACCCCTAAGATACCTGTTTTGTACCACATAATAACATATTATAGTAAAAAAATGAGCATGCTGTACAGACTTTATTGGCGTGCTCCAATGTTTATAAATAAAGATGGCAGCCGCTTCAGCTGTGTACTGCAAGTGCTCCAACTGTGGACTTTTTTCACTTCTATGAGGAGGTCGAACTTCACCAAATTCATTGTGTTAAGTAATGAAACATTTAAGTCTTTGGGTGTACTGTAGTGACTAGTTTATAGGTATGTTTGTAAAACCGCTATGAAAATGTTTGTGACGAAGCACCTGTCTCTAAGCCAAGACGAAGTGTAAGGCCTCCCATCATCATCATCACATATATAAAAGTGGTTATTAATGTATTATAGTGGGGTTTTATTCACACTTGGGCATATAGACTTTATCAAATGAACTTCTTCAATCACTGCTTGAGTAGCATCCTCCGCCATCTTGAATGTTTTGGTTGGTCAGCTGATGTGTCCACTTGGCCAAGCTTTTTTTCGCTCAATCCACAAGGCTGGTGCGTGATAGCAGGCATTTAGTGCGTGATAAAGGAATTTGGGTAGGTTTTTTATACATGCGTGATAGCGGTAAAATGCTATAGCGGAACGTGCAATAGCTGAGGGTTGGGTGTATATTCTAGTTCTTCTATATTCTTCCTTTGTTCTATTATTACCTTTCTTTCTCCAGTTGTTCAATGGCATGTCCTCCTCTTTTATTCCTATCATACACCTTCTATTAAACTAATCTTTTTTCCTGTTTTCTTTCCCACTTACTCTTAGCACATATTTTTCCACTCCCAAATTATAGAGGTCTAGAAAGATATCCCACTTCCTCTGCATCTCTCTTGTTTCTCTGAATTTTCTCCCAACTGCATTTTTGACAAATTTCTTCAGTCCTATAAAGTCTGCTTTCCCAAAGTTCTTATGGTGTCTGGCAATAGATAGATAGACAGTATCTTCCCTGCCTATAAAGCTCATCTCTTGGCACCTCATTCCCTTTTATCACTTCTCTCGAAGACCATCACTTTACTCTTCCCCACATTCACCTTTAGATTCTGTTTCTTACACACTCTCCCAAACTCATCTACCAAGCCTTGCAGCTCCCCTTCGTCTTCACTCAACAACACAGTATCATCTGCAAACAACAGTACAGGGAGTTTCCACACACTGCCCTCACTCACTAGGGCCGTTCCAACATCCACTGCCTGACCTTGTATCTCTTTTATAACCCCATCCATATACAGATTGAACAAACATGGAGACATGACACATCCTTGTTTCAATCCAACCTTCAAATGGAAAGATTCACTCAGTTTGCCATCCACACGCACTGCAGCCTTAGCACCCTCATACATACTCTTCACTGCCTTCAGCAACTTCCCATCCACTCCATATATTCTTAATACCTTTCACAAACCTTGTCTATCCACCCTGTCATATGCTTTCTCCAGATCCATGAAGGCTGCATACAACTTCTTGCCCTTCTCTAGAAACTTCTCCACTAAGGATCTAAGATTGAATATCTGGTCTACAGAACCTCTTCCCTTCCTACTTGTTCTTCTCCAACTAATTCCTCTGTAATTTCTCTAACTCTGTCAATAAGTATCCTACCATATACTTTTCCTATTACACTGAGAAGGCAAATGCCCCTATGATTACCACACACTGCTTTTTCCCCTTTTCCTTTGTACAGAGGAATAATTATACCTGACTTCCAATCCTCCACGACTCTACCCTCCTCCCAAGCCAATCTGCACACCTTCCACATCCATTCTATTACTATCTCTCCCCCATGCTTCAGCATTTCACCACACACTCCATCAATTCCTGGGGCTTTCCCCATTTTAACTCCTCCTTTTCTGCTAATTTCTATGTTCTGCTGATGATTTCATTTACCATTACCTGAGTCTTAATAAGTGGCCTCACCCCTCCTTCCCTGTACTTTCCTAGCCTAAACACTTCTCCAATCTCTTCTTAAGCTTTGTTGTTACCCTCCACAACTACTATCTCTTTGGTCTTACTCAATTCTTCGCTTTCCCTTTCTGATCTAACTGTCATATGTTTTTCTTTTACTTCTGAAATTATCACGCATTTTTTCTTGTCTGTTACAGTCCTGACTAAAGATTCTCTACTTCTTATTACCCTAATCACTTCCTTTTCCACTTTTTCCTTGCTTTGTTGTTCTGTAATCTCTTCCAGATTTAAATTTTCTTCCTCTTGAATTTTCTTCCACCCCTTGTGTTGCTCTTGGATTTCCTTAATATGTTCATCATGCATCCTTGATTTTGACTGATGCTCATCTAGTATACTTTTCATCCTGTCCCTTTCTTCTTCCAATGTATCATTGTTCCTCTTGAGCTGTTTTATTTCATTTGAGGCAGATTCATTACTCAATTTTAATTCTGTGACTTGCCTTTCTTGTTCAGCACTGCGTGTGCAGACATTATCCAACTTGGTCTGAAGTACTTTGATCTCATTCTCCTGTTCTAGGGTCCATTCCTGTAACTCTCTAATTACTGTCCATACCATTTTTAACTTCTGGGCATTCCTCTCTGCCATTTTCTCCACTCTTGCTACTCTTGTTTGGTTCAGTTTAGTACTTCCTTTACTCTTATCCTCATCTGAGATGCCCGCAAATTCACGGCCACCAAATGTAAACAATGAACTTCCTCCTTCCGCCACGATGCAACCTACAAAAACTTTCCACTTCCACAGTGTTTTGCATTCTTGTTTGGCTGAAATCTGCATTTTTTCCTCTTATATCAGACTGGACCACCACTCACTTGTGTGTGTATGTGTTTACCTATTGGTAGTATACAGGAACTGAGCTAAGCTCATGTTGTCCTGTCTCCATATCTACATTCATCTAATCTAGTTTTAAATACATGAATGTTTTTCGCCGGCACCACCTTTTCGTCTAAGTCATTCCAAATACTTATATTTCTGTTCGGGAAACTGAACCTTTTGAGATCATTAAGACATCTAATTTTCCTCAACTTGAAGCCATGACCTCTTGTTCTTCCATCATCCAACACAAAAAGATCCTCTCTATCCACCCTTTCCAATTCTCTTACATTTCTAAATATCGTGATCAAGTCACCTCTTTCCCTTCTCTCGTGCAATGTTGGTAACTTCAGTTTTTCCAATCTCTCCTCGTAGGTGAGTTCCCTTAAACACGGTATCATCTTCGTTGCCATCCGTTGGACCCTTTCTAGTTTATCAATATGCTTCTTCAAATGAGGTGACCATACCACCACCGCATACTCTAGTCTTGGTCTTATCATGATCACTATCAACTCCCTCAACATTTCCTGATCCATATAATTAAAAGCCACTCTCGTGTTGGTCAGTAATCTATAAGTTCCCCCAATGATTTTATTTATATGCTTTTCTGGTGACAAGTCATCCCGAATAATCACTCCCAAGTCTTTCTCATCCATTCTTTTACTAAACATCTCACTGCCCATTTTATATGTCCAGTGTGGTCTTCTTTCACTTATTCCCATTTCTAATACAGGACACTTCTTGGCATTAAAGTCCATTGTCCAAGTCTGGCTCCAGCTGTGTAGTTTGTCCAAGTCCTCTTGCAGTTCCTTACAACTATCAATACATTTAATATGTTTCATAATTTTAGCATCATCTGCAAACATACTCATGTAACTATTCAAACCCTCTGCCAAATCATTTACATATATCAGAAACATTATTGGGGTCAGGACAGAGCCCAAGGGTACTCCACTAGTCACACTTCTTCTTTGTGAAACCTTGTCTCTTATTACTGTTCTCATCTGCCTTCCTATCAAATAATCTCCCATCCATTCTAATAGTTTCCCATGCACCCCTCCAAAGGTCCTCAACTTCCACAATAGTCTCCTATAGGGCACCCTGTCAAATGCTTTCTTAAGATCCAGATAGACACAGTCCGCCCATCCCTCTCTCTCCTGTACGACATCTATTACCCTACTGTAGAAACTTAATAGGTTAGTAACACATGATCTTCCTTCCCTAAAACCAAACTGTCTTGGTGTTATCACTTCATTTTCTTCTAAATACTTTATCCATCTTTTTCCAATAACTTTCTCAGAGATTTTACAAACAATACTAGCAAGTGACACAGGCCTATAATTAAGTGGATCCTCCCTATCTCCTCCCTTAAAAATTGGCACAATACTTGCTCTTTTCCAATCTTTCGGTAACTGTCCATTTTCAAGTGAGGTCTTGATGATGACATAAACTGGCCACACTAACTAGTCGGCACATTCCTTCAGGATCCATCCAGCCACACCATCTGGTCCCATTGCTTTTCTCACATCCAAATCCTACATCAGCTGTAGCACCTCATTCATGTCAACTGCAATTTCGGCCATTCCCGTCAGCCTGAGTTCCATTTCAGGGTCCCTGAATTCGTCTTCCAATACATAAACTGACTGCAGCTTGTTGTTCATTATTTCACACTCCATCCCTCAGTCATATTATACTGTCTTTAACTTTCATTTTGCTATTTACAAACCTATAAAATAATTTCAGCTCTTTTTTAAAGTTAGATACAATATCTTTTTCGTATTTCCTTTCCTCTTCTCTCCGTACCCTTACATATTCATTTCTTATCTGCTTGTACTCCTCTCAAGCCCTTTCACTACATCTTCTTCTCACTTTATTCCATGCTTTTTTTCCTGCCTCTTGTGCCATCCTACATCTGTTGTTAAATCATTCTTTCTTCCTTTCCATAGCTGCAGAAAATTTTGGGACATACTTAGTAACTCTTGTTTTATATACTTCAGTCAAAAACTCATATTTCTCATGAACATTTGTGATTATATTCATTTTACTCCATTCTACATTTTGGAAAAAGTTCCTCAGGGAAGCAAAGTCTGTCTTCCCATAATTGTATCTATTTTCTCTGTGTTTTTCATCTCTTTCTCCTTCCCTTACTTCTACCACGTCCATCTCAATTACCAGATGATCTCTTTTACCAAAGGGGCATTTGTAGGTTATGTTTCTCATATCATTTGGTCCTTTGTGAATACTAGGTTGAGCCTGGATGGTTCGTCGTCACCCCTAATTCTTGTGTTTTCTTTGATCAACAGGGTTAACATGTTTTCCATCACCAATTCCATTAATTTATTTCCCTATGATTCCTCATTGTTCCCAGCATCCATACTTTCTCAATCAACTTCTCTACAGTTAAAATCTCCCATTAATAATTTCTTCGTTCAATTAACATTTTTAGCCTAATAATGGATTCTCTTATTAACTGTTCGTAATCTTCCTTTGTTCATGTCCTAGTTTTGGGGGGCATATAAAAAACTATTACAGTACATCCATTTTTTCTCCATAATTGTCCTCTATCACAACTTCCATAAGTTCAGCCATGGTATTTTCAATTTCTATATTCTTTGCTCTTTTAGATCATTACTATACCTCCCCCAAATTTATCTTCTCTGTCCTTCCTCCAAATCTTAGAATTGTTCCATCCAAATGATTTTGTATCGACATCTCGGGGCAATTTAGTCTCTACTAAGCAAACAATTTCAGGTTTATTTTCATTTAAGTAATCTCCAATTTCCCCTTTCTTAGATATTAATCCATCTACATTACTGTACATGATACTCAGATTTGCTGCACTGCTTTTATCTTTACTCGTTCTTCTCTTTTTCATATTCATATCCATCCCCCTTGTTTCCTTGACATCTAGTTCTTCACATACCACTTCCTTGCTTTCATATCCATCACTCTCCAAAAAAAGTTTTACATTCTTCCTCTGTCCTCCTGTCATTTATTTCCTTTACTTGGTCTTTCAAAGATTTTAAAACTTCTCTTTCTTCTTCATTCAAATCTTTTCTTACTATAATATTTTCCATCCCTGCCTCTGTACTCAGTTTCCAGGTCACCTTAAGTATGTCATTTACTACACCTTCTGAAGACATCTTAATTCTAATTGGTCTTACTTCCCCTTTCTTATACGGCCCTATCCTCCTTACTTCCTCAATTTCTTTTTCCCACTTGTTTCCTTCGGGATCGATCTTGCCCAATATTTTCCTCACCTGATTCGAGTCTCTCTCGGGTCTCACAGACCTAACTTTTTCTTCCTCCTCCCTGTTTCCAAATATTACGACACATCTGTTCCTTTCTACTGTTTCTCTCACTATTTTCTCTTTTTTCTTCAATATTTTCATTACATTTTCTTCGATTTTTTCTTGTTCATTTCCCTTTCTTCCTGAATAATTTCCCTTAAACTGACCAATTCTTTCTGTTCTTCTTCCAAATGTGTCCACTTTGCCTATTGCTCTTCTAACACACTACTTACCTTCTCTATTTTGTTACTGCTCTCTTCCAGTTTTCTCCTTAATTCAATATTTTCTCGTTTCAAATTCTCTATCTAATGGTTCACTGTCTCATTGACCAGTATCAAACTCTGTTTAGTATTCTCGGTATTTTCAGGCATGTTTCTTGATACTAGATCCTCCACTTTCTTTTCTAGTTCACTAATTCTGATAATCAACATTTTGACCAAATCCATTACATTTGTTTCACTGTCAAATTCTGGAAATTCCAGTTCCCCAATGTTTACATTGACAGCCATGTTTAAGATCGGTTGCAGTACTGAATTGAACAGCTGTTCCCCAAATTCCTATAAAACATTCATGTATACTTACTGACAATAGTTCTTTACATTTTTGGTAGACTATAATCATTTGCAATACTTCAAATTTTGAACAAGACTGGAGACAGAACAATTCCTGAAAACTACTTAGGGTTCGTTGAGAGGTGGTTTGAGACACGTCTTCTCGCTGTGGCTGCTTGTGTGTGTGTGTGTGTATGTGTGAGTGAGTTGTACAGCAACTCGGCTATCTTGTCTCCTTCCCTATCTCCTCACCCTCCCTCACCCCCACTTGCCTCCCTCCCCCACCCTTGCTTGTCTCTCTCCCCATCCCCCCATCCTCCTCCACCCCTCCTTGGTGCACTGCAAGTTGCCTGTCTGGTTGTCACTGTCAGACAGTTGCCCTGAAGAGGTGTTGAACACTGCACGTCTCACCACTCTACCCTCCTGCATGTGATGTTTGATGTGCCATTTTTTAGGAAAAGTATTGTTAATAACATTACCTATAGTGTTTCTGTGTCAGTCTCTATTGACTAAATAAGGTAAATAAGGGTTTGGGTTTGAGTCTGGAATGCAACCCTTGCTTTTCTTCAGCATCTTATGGGGAAATCCACTTCAATATCTGACAAACTTGCTGACCAAACACTCCGCTTCAATATCCGACAAACTCGCTGACCGAACACTCCCACCAGTACACAACACTGCCAGATCTCTGGTTATGGGTGTAAATCAGCGGTCTTTATACTCTAGAAACGACTTGTGACTACCAAGCAGTGAGATGATCATCTGTATAAGAGTTTCTTCTAAATAGAGCCAAGTGAACCTGTCTGGTCTGGCCTCCAGGATGCATTGGGACAGTTGAAGGTAACTTTGGAACAAAAAGGTATATCTTATACGCCATGATATATTGTACCCACTAAACCACCAGGTGCCATAATTTGGTTATATGGTTACCACCCACCATAGTAAATGGTTTCCTGATGTACAGGAAACTTTTTGGCTTGTCACTCAGTGTACAGTCACCTGCAGACAGAAGGAAGAGGAAAGAATGAAGGAAAGATACAGAAGAGGAAGAAAGAGGAAAGGTCAGTCCCCAAAAGCACCACTACATCAAGTGAGTGGATGATGAGCACCCCCAACTGACTAGTTTGGTTAATACACAAACTGTAAATCCATTCATTCAAACATCATCCAATCCTATGTTGTCCCATAAGAAGCATAGAAGCCCAGGGCTAGGCAAGTTGGTCTTGACATTTAAGATGACAGTGACCAGCCTTACTCATCCCTGAGTGGAATTATGTGTGCAACAAACCCCAACCACACCTTGGATATAAAACTCCACATGCTCAATCCAACTGGAGTGCCTTAATTACCCACTAAATCACCAGGCACCATAATTTGGTTATATAGTTACGACCCAGCATAGTAAATGGTTTCCTGGAGTACAGGAAACTACAGAAGGCTCTCAATCTTCGATCGGTTTTGGGACCCCCCCCCCCAAAAAAAAAGATCGAAACTTGACTTATCGAAGTTGGAATTGATAAACTTATGGAAAATAAATAAATGGGACTGGCGTGTCGCTGACAAACCTACATCAACTTTTACATATAGACTTATACCCACCCAAAATCATAACACAACCATATATTTGCTTATATTTAGTACATATTTACTTACCATTAGCAAGAAAAGCAAGGAATGCAAGCTGCACTCACTTTAAAATAGAAAGAATGAAGCTTGTGTGGCAGTGTGTTGGTTCCAAGGCGGTGGCCGAGTCACTGGTTTCGGGACAATTCGCCGTCAAGTAAATTCTCCGTCACAACAATAACAAGACAATTCGCCATCATTAATGAAGACAGCTATGGGTGATGCTACAATATAATTATAGTTACAGAATTAAAGTACTGATTAATTAATAATAAATATATTTATAGAATGACGGGGAATCGTCCAGGGTGCGAATTGTCCTGAGGAGGAATCGTCCATGTTTTGACAGTGAATTGACTTGACAGCAAATTGTCTCAGAACCGAGTCACTGTTGCCAGCCACCACTGCCACCTTTGCTGTCATCACTCGCGCTTGTCCCAACCCCGCTTGAGTGAACACCTGCTTCCTTGTCCTTGTCCCAATCAACATGGCCATTGCTGTTGACGCTTTCACTGCCTCCTTCATCACAATCGAACATTTGAATGAGGGCAAGCTTCACCAAGTGGCCGGTAGTTGGCATGACAGATGAACAGATGAGCATCAACTTGCGCTTGGAAACCCGGTGTTGTATGCACGGAGTGACATGCTGGAAGTTACCGATCGAAGCATGACTTTAAATCCAAGCATGAATTTTGGATGAGCTTGTGAATCTGATCGAGGTATGAAATATGGAAATAAGATTAACTGAATATGGAAAGCCTTCTGTATTTGGCTTGTCTCTCAGTGAAAAGTCACCCATAGGCAGAAGGAAGAGGAAAGAATGAAGGAAAGAAAGATGGAAGAGGAAGAAGGGAAAGAAGGAAGGAAGACAGGAAAGGTCAGTCCCCAAGAGCACCAATACATCGAGTGAGTGGATGATGAGCGCCCCCCACTGACTAGTTTGGTTAATACACAAACAATGTGAAGTATAAGAATAAAACAGGCCAAAGAAAACTATACTTGTGAGTGACGACATTGACTGTGTTGTGGGTGAGACTATTGGCAAGGGTGGCAGCAGCTTCTTCCAAACTCATATAGATGGTGGAGGCTCCTCTCACTGCCCCTGCTGCTACCTCCATCACTCCATCCATCTGTTGGGGAAACATCACAGTTCTATCCACTACAAACACCTTCATCACCATTCTCACATACCAGTATAAATCCACAAAACTACCTACATATCTAATTGCTTCAGTCAATATTCATAGCACCCACAATTTCAAACTGTATTCACAAATTAAATATTTTAAAAATCTCTTCAGCCAAACTTTTAGTGAAACCACCAAGACTTAAAGTTAACATAACCAAACACAAGAAAAACTTTTAGTGAAACCACAACGACTTAAAGTTAACATAACCAAACACAAGAAAAACTAAGACTTTCAGAATATACCAGGATCTTTAAATGTAAAATAACCAAATAATTCCAATACAGTTAGGTTTCATTATACAACAGGGTTGCGTCACGTGAAACCTAATGCATAATGATATATCATATGGTGAGGTCAATATAACATAAGTTCAATGGGGTTAGGGAGGGTGCCCTTGACTGCAAAATCTAAAATCTAAAAAACCTTATCCTTTTAGGCTTGCCCTCGGCATCCCTCAGTAGCACCACGCTTTCCATTAGAGGTAGGAAGCTTGCCAGACAACATTTCCAAGTTTCAGTATTTCACATAAAAATTTATCATTGCACTTAATATCACACACTGCACAATTTGTTAAGCACCTGCACTGTTACCTGGAATTAGCAATAGATACTGTTTTAGTGGCCTTTCATGCACAAAATGGAAAGAAAAGCAGATGATCACAGCAAATGTAAACACTGGGCAGCCATCTTCACTCAATCAGCTGATTGGGAGGCCTCGTCATTAGCTGACTGGGGAGGTTGTGTACTTAAGGCTGATGTAATTTCCATGTCACAAATTACAGTATTTTACA